>CAUYUJ010015951.1:283848-296348 GCA_963575745.1 Prorocentrum cordatum
GGGGGGGGGGGGGGGAGGGGTTCGAACCGGTAGTGACCCCCCCCGGTTTTCCGCCAGGAGCTGTAGAACACGCTCCTTCCGATTTCGAAATCCTTCCGAAACCGGAAGTTTTTGATTGATTCCGGCATGCGCGCGCGACGACGCGCGCGTGCGCACTTCGTCCCATTTTGTGCAAGGGATTCGTGAACATTTATGATTTGTGATAAACGAATGTGCGTGCATCGTATTTGTTGCAGAGATGGCGGGGGGAACCGGTACCGGTTTGGCTGGGACAATATGAATTCACAGGTAGGATTGACATTGGATCGGAATCCTATGTGTTTTACATCGATTCCCAGGGGGTCTTTAACCCTGGGGGGAGAACACATTCTTTCTTATATTTCTCATTTTTTTATACTTCAATATTTTTATATAGAAAAAAAGGGAATCCACGTGGTGGAACACAGCGGTTCCATCGATGCGATGCGCTTTATGCGGTGCAGTCTATGCAGTGCCAGTGATTTTAACAAACGACTTGACACATGCCATGCTCTTGCAAACGTCCCACCCGCACACCCGCAACTTGGTTTGCAAAACCCATGCGGTGGCGATTGCGACGAGTGCTTGACGATGGCTGGTCCATATTTGCGGCCGCTCCAACCCATGCGCGCGCGCAGCGGCCAGCTCGTTTGGCGCGACCGACGCGGTCGCGTTGCGCTGACCGCTGGGCACATCACAGCGGGCACTTCAGTGCGAGTCGGCGACTTGGGCGGATGCGGTGTCATGGCGACGTCGACAACGATAGACACGACGATGATCGTAGCGATGCTGGTGGCGATGTCGACCAGTGCGGGCGCCGATGCTGATCGCGCCTACGAAGATGACGGCGTTCTCGCGTCGGTGATGAAGGTCTTGGGAAGAGTTCGACATGCGAGCGCGGCCGACGCGCGAGTGGCCCGCATGGTATTATTTGACACGGGTCGTGCCCCCCCCAGCACGCGCGCAAAGGCGCGCGACTGATGCCGGCATGCGGCGCCAGAGGCCCGTTTAACAGAATTCCATGAACATGTTGAGAAACCTATGGTTTCCCTAAGAACCCGCAAGACCGCGAGCGCAAGTGTTTTTTTTGAACACTGATGTTGCGAAACCATAAATTTTATATGCTTTGTTGTTTGACACTCGGTTGTGATGGCGCTACGAAGCCGAAGGTTTTTGACGGATTTCGGCACGCGCACGCGACGACGCACGCGCGCGCACGTCGTCCCAGTTTTCTGCAGCAAAGGATTCTCGCGACGGCACGCGCGCAGGGGCGTTCGAACGATGTCGACATGCGCATGCGCGCGAAGCCCGTTTGGTAGCATGTTTCTGGAAATGATGGCAAGCCTATGGTTTCCTCAAAGATTCGCAAGAGCGTGCGCGCAAGTTTGGTTTGAAAGTCCGTGTTGCGCAACCGTGTGATTTCATATATTTTGGGGGCACTTGATTTTGCCACCCCTAGGAAGCTGGAGGGTTTACGATGAATTCCGGCATGCGCGCGCGACGACGCGCGCGTGTGCACTTCCTCTCAATTCTTGCAAGGGACTCTCCAAGACAGACGCTTTGTGATAATCGAATGTGCGCGAATAGCGTTTTTTGCAAAGGATGGCGGGGGGGCGATACCGGCTCGGCTGGGATAGTACGAACTCATATATATATATATATATATATATATATATATATAAGATTGACGATGGGGCAGAATCAGGTGTCAATTGCAACACGAAAAGGGGGACGGATAATCACAGGGGGAAGTCATCTTTAGAAAGGAGAATCAATGGGGCACAACGGATTTTTACAAACGAAATGAAACATGCTATGCTCTTGCAAACATCCCACCCACCCACCCGCAACACGGCTTGCAAAACCCAGGCGGCGGCGATTGCGATGAGTGCTTGGCGTTGGCTGGTGCATCTCTGCGGCCGCGCCAGCCCGCGCATGCTCGCGCGCACGGCGGCCAGCTAGTTTGGCGCGACCGACGTGGCCGCGGTGGCGCTGATCGCTGGGCACTTCCCAGCAGGCACTTCAGTGCGAGTCGGTGACTTGGGCGGGCGCAGTATCATGGCGACGCCGACAACGGCAGACATGATTATGAAAGCAGCGATGATGGTGACGAGAATGGCGATGACGACGGCAAGGCCAATGACACCGCCGATGTTGATCACGCCCGCCGTTAATGATGACGATGCCATCGCATCGGCGATGCAAGTTTTCGAAGGAGTTCGACATGCTCGCGCGGTCGACGCGCGCGAGTGGCCCGCATGGTATTATTTGACACGGATCGTGCCCCGCCCCAGCACGCGCGCAAAAGCGTTCGAATGAGTTCGGCATGCGGCGCGGGAGGCCCGTCTGGCCGAGTTTGATGAAAGTGTTGGAAAGCCGACGGTTTCCTGAAGATTCCGCAAGACCGCGAGCGCAAGCTTTTCTGAACACTGATGTTGCAAAACCAGGTGTTGACACTGAAACCCGTGCGAAACTATATGTTTTTCCCTACCTAGGCTCTGCCTAGAAGGGTTCTTACTCTCTTAGCTTAAAGGGGCCGGGCAGTGGAACACGCCCCGGGCGGTTCCCCCAGTCCCCTGGGAGCGGTTCCCCCCAGTCCCCTGGGAGCTTTAGCTTTAGCTTTAGCTTTAGCTCTAGCTTAGCTTTAGCTTAGCTTAGCTTTAGCTTAGCTGTAGCTTAGCTTTAGCTTAGCGTTTCGCTTAGCTTTTCGCTTAGCGTTTAGCTTAGCTTTAGCTTAGCTTTAGCTTAGCTGTAGCTTAGCTTTAGCTTAGCTTTTTAGCTTAGCTTTAGCTTAGCTTTAGCTTAGCTTTAGCTTAGCTGTAGCTTAGCTTTAGCTTAGCTGTTGCTCAGCTTTAGCTTAGCTTTAGCTTAGCTTTAGCTTTAGCTTAGCTGTGGCTTAGCTTTAGCTTAGCTTTAGCTTAGCTTTAGCTTAGCGTTACTGTTACTACTAATGCTGCTTTCCTAGGGGTTCCAACTCCTAGGTAGGGTCGCACTGGGATAATTGAAGGATGTCGGCATGCGCGCGCGACGACGCGCGCGTGTGCACTTCGTCCCACTGCTTGCACAGGATTATCGCGACAGCACGCGCGCCAGGGCGTTCGAGCGATTTCGGCACGTGCGCGCGAGAGGCCCTTTTGGCAGCATGTTACGACAAATCTTGGAAGCCTATAGTTTTCTCCTGCATTCGCTTGCGCGCGGGCGCAAGCTTTTTTTGAACACCCTTGTTGCGAAACCACTTGTTCTCATCATGTTGCCGCGACTCTCAATCTCGAAATCCTTGCGAAACCTGAGGTTTTGAAGAATTTCGGCATGCGCGATCGACGACGCGCGCGTGCGCACTTCGTTAGCACGGGATTGTTTTAAACTTATGAATTTTGTCAAACGACGCGCGCGCATATCTTTTGGCACAGGATGAGGGGGGGGTACGAACTCCAGCCTGGCTAGGACGAGATGAATCGTACTTAGGATGGACGATGGGGCAGAATCACATGCAGCTTGCAATACGAAAAGGTGCACCGTCAACCCCGGCGGGGGGGGGGGGGTCGATCCTCATTCTCTTGTAGAAAGGCGATGATATGCGAAGCGGCGACGGGGCGGCGACGGCGACGACGGGGCGGCGACGGCGGACACGGAGCCGCCAGACGGCCACCCAGGCCCAGACGACGGGGCGGCGACGGGGTGACGACAGTGAGCAGTGGAGCAGCCAGGCTGGCACACAGGCCCAAACGACGGGCGGCGACGGGGCGGCGACCGGGGCGGCGAAGGCGAGCACGAAGCCGCCAGACCGCCACCCACGCCCAGTGTCTTTGAAGAGAAAGAAATACACCCGAGTGCAAGCACTGTTTGGGGAATGACTCCTCCCTGTGGCACCCCCACACGTGGCAGTCGGGCGGGCCGGGCACATCGCCCGAGACTTCCTCAGCATCTATAACCCTGAAGCTTTGAATCTGCAGCACCTTCGGGGATGGAGGGCGGGTGGCTTTCAAAATGCTGCTTTCGCGCTAGCGCCGCGCACGCACGTGTTAAAAACGTTTGGAACAATTGCACAGATGGAGGGCGGCTGGTTTTGACAATGCGAATCTCGCATTGGCGCCGCGCACATTCGGCTTGCAACAGCTTCAAAGATGGAGGGCGGGCATTTTTTCAAAATGTGGTTCTAGCCTCAGCGCCGCGCGCACTCGATTTGACAGCTTGCACCAGTTTCAAGGACTCGTGGGGCTGAAGTCACAGGAACTGTGTTCTGGCACGATTTTGGATTGTCAGGACGCAGCAGTCAAATTGATTCGCAATCTTGGAATGCCACAAATTGCGTCCTGGCGCGATTCCGGATCGTCGAGACGCAGCAAACTCGCGGCGCTCATGTCACAGGAACGATGTTTTCGCACGACTATGGACTCTCAGACGGTTGTCTTTCTACGGGGCACTTCCCGTAATGAAAATAATGTCTTGGAGGGGAACGAACAATACATCACAACATCGTTGATCCATCTTGTGTTTACACGGGTCCTCCACTTCCTCCACCACCTCCTCCTCCTCCCTCCTCCCTTCCCCCCCCTCCCCCAAGGGGACCAACTCAAGGCGAGCGGAACATCGAGCTGGAATCGGCGATGCATCGCCGATAGGTCGGCAATAGGCCCCCGAAAGCGGCAGCTCAGTCTCCTAGGCGGGGTGGGCTATCGGGCCCCTCATCGACGATGAATGGGCGATTGAAGGAGGATGCACCCCCCCCCCTCCTGAGTCCATCCCCCAAAATCAACATTGCCCCTGGCCCTAGGCCCAGACCTCCGACGGTGTCCTTTCCAGTCGTGGCGTCTCTCCTTCGCCTCGGCCTCCGAGGGCCGCTGTCTCGGGCCCCCGAGGGCCCCCAGAGCTCGCATCCAGGCCGCGAGGCGACCGCGAGGAAGGGGCCGGGAGCCCTCCGGCCCAGACCTTCCAGGAGGGCTAAAAAAGAGCACCAGGTCCTCGACGTGCAAACTCCTGCCGAGGTTTGAGGCAGTCCAGACAGACCCAGAGATCCGACGTCGTGATTTTTTCAATACGGGGTCCAGGGAACTCCCGACTCTTTCCCCAGGGCCGGTTTTTTCATCCCGAGTCGTTTTCTGACGGTCCCGAGGCCTGGCGGGGGCCTCTAGAGGCCGAAAATGGCCCAAAACCTACGTCTTGCTTGCTTTCAGTACGTTGGATCTCTGGGGAGCTAGAGGTCTGGGGAGTGCTATCTTTTAGCCCTCTGGAAGGTCAGGGAGGCCGCGGATGGACCGAAAGCACACGTCGGAGGACGTCTGGGGCAGTCTCCGCGGAGGCCCCCCGGGGGGGCCTCCTCGGCGGAGGCCCGCGGGGAGAGGGCTCTGGAGACCCAGGCAAAGAGCTTGCTCTCGCCGCAGCGGCGAGAGAGGACCCCGGCGCGCGCGCGTGGGAGCAGCCAGAGATCCAGCGCATTGACAAAATCGAGACGGAGGTTTTTCGCAGTTTTCGGCCTCTAGGGGCCCTCGCCAAGCCTCGGGACCGTCAAAAAACGACTGCAGGATGGAAAACCGGTCCTGGGGAGTGGGTCGAGACTCCCTGGGACCCCGTATTGAAAGAATCACGACGTCGGATCTCTGGGTACATGCCGGGCCGCGGCCAGGTGATGGACATAAAAGCTGGAGCCGAGTGGTCTGCCAGCGTGGTCCCCATAGTTAAGAGAAGTTGTGGCACTCCGGACGCGCGGTCGTGTTTTTTCTCAGCGCGTTGCGGCAACGGCCCCTGCGACACGCCGCGCCCTGCGAGGGGATAGCGTTAAGTCGAGCACGTCCCTCTACAGGAGGAATACTCAAACATAGTCAAAAAATAATCAGGAGACGATTTTTGACCATTGTTGAATATTTGGGGGTATTGTTTGACTACTTTTAAGTTTTCGCCCAAAATCCGCCTGTAGGGGGACATGCCCGACCTAAGGATAGCGTGTCGCTCTCCTCCGCGGGGCGGGAAGCTTCGGAAGGCTCAGGATGGTAACGTTCGGGAGCCAGGACGCGGCTGGCGTGTCGCGCTGTGGGCGAGAACCGCCGGAGACGACACGCTATGCCAAAGTTCATGACCGTATGTAAGCTATGTGATGCACCAGCGTCTCTGCTGTCTTTTGTTCTGAACATTTTCTCAGGGTGGAGGGCTCGGGGTGCAGTTCATATGGGCTTTTCGCACCTCGAAAATCAGTCCGTCTTGTGACCGCCTCTTGCAGATCCAAACCTCGAAGAGCAATCGAAACGGCAGTTCAGATGTCACCCTCTGCTCTCCACCCCCAACAAAATGCTCGGCTTTTTTCGAACCGCAGATCCCCAGAAATCCGACGTCGTGATCTTTTCCATACGGGGCCCCGGGAAGCCCCGACCCTTTCCCCAGGGGCGGTCTTTCAGCCCGAGTCGTTTTCTGACGGCCCCGAGGCCCGGCGAGGGCCCCCGAGGGCCGAAAATAGCCCAAAAACCCGCCGTCTTGATTTTTTTACATGCGTTGGATCCCTGGGGATCTGCATCCTCGGAGCACCCCCCACAGGCGGCAAGGGGCCCGAGGGCCGAAAATAGCCAAAAAACCGCCGCTTCATATTTTTCCAATGCGTTGGATCCCTGGGGATCTGCATCCTCGGAACACCCCCCACGGGCGGCAAGGGCCCAGCCACGGCCGGCCACGGGCAGGAGCGCGGCGACTCCTCGGGGCACCCTCGCCAGCGGCCACGGGCGGCAGCGGGCCGGAACGTGGCGAATCCGATGGATACCCCCATAGGCTTAAGTCGGGCCTGTCCCTCTACAGGAGGATTATTCAATACGAAGAAGAGGAAGAAGAAGAAGAAGAAGAAAAAGAAGAAGAACAAGAAGAACAATAATAATAAGAATACGAAGAAGAAGAAGAAGAAGAAGAAGAAGAAGAAGAAGAAGATAGAGTCTCGGGGCGATTTTTTTTTCCTTTTTTTTGTATCATTTTTGGCTATTCGGGCGCATTTCTGGAATCTGTTATATTCTTCGCCTCGAATCGGCCTGCAGGGGGACAGGCCCGCCGTAACCGTAGGCGGCAATGGGCGGCGGCAACTGGCCGGAGCGTGGCGGCTCCTCGCATCCCCGCCCCCCCCCCCCCCCCCGAAGCAGCAGCGGCGCAGCGGGCGGCCGCGGGCCACAGCGTTGCGAGTCCCCAGGACACCCCCCTCCTCCTCTCCCTCCTCCTCCTCCCCTCCTCCTCCTCCTCCTCCTCCTCCTCCTCCTCCTCCTCCTCCTCCTCCTCCTCCTCCTCCTCCTCCTCCCGGCAACGGCGCGGCGAGTGGCCAGAGCGTGGCGAATCCTCGGGGCGCCCATCCGATCCCCTGGCAACGCAAGCAAGAGCCCAAGAGTGCAAGCACTGTGTGGGAAACCACAGAAGTGCAACAACCACAGACAACCCACCTCCGAGACACTTTGTTTTTACCAACCATCCTGTGGTGTTGGGTCCTCGTTTTGAAGAGACGGTGCCCGCGTCCTCTCCTCTCCTCCTCCTCCCCCTCCTCCTCCTCCTCCTCCTCCTCCTCCTCATCATCATCAGCATCATCATCATCGTCATCGTCACCGTCATCATCAGCATCATCATCATCATCATCATCATCATCATCATCATCATCATCATCATCGTTCTTATCACCATCGTCGTCATCATCATCGCCGTCTCCATCATGGCCACACGTTTCGTGGACCCATAATGAGCTCCACCGAAGGCCCAAGTGTCAGGGTCCGCATGCGGTTCCACCTCCATTTCGGCGCACCCCTCACACGTTTCGTGGCCCCATAGGGAGCTCCACCGAAGGCCCAAGTGTCAGGGTCCGCATGCGGTTTCACACCTCCATTTCGGCGCACCCCTCACACGCTTCGTGGCCCCATAGAGCTCCACCGAAGGTTTCGTGGACCCATAGTGAGCTCAGGGTCCGCATGCGGTTCCACCTCCATTTCGGCGCACCCCTCACACGTTTCGTGGCCCCATAGGGAGCTCCACCGAAGGCCCAAGTGTCAGGGTCCGCATGCGGTTCCACCTCCATTTCGGCGCACCCCTCACACGTTTCGTGGCCCCATAGGGAGCTCCACCGAAGGCCCAAGTGTCAGGGTCCGCATGCGGTTCCACCTCCATTTCGGCGCACCCCTCACACGTTTCGTGGCCCCATAGGGAGCTCCACCGAAGGCCCAAGTGTCAGGGTCCGCATGCGGTTCCACCTCCATTTCGGCGCACCCCTCACACGCTTCGTGGCCCCATAGGGAGCTCCACCTGAGGCCCCAGTGGCAGGGTCCGCATGCAGTTCCACCTCCATTTCGGCGCACCCCTCACACGTTTCGTGGCCCCATAGGGAGCTCCGCCTAAGGCCTAAGTGGCAGGGTCCGCATGCAGTTCCACTTCCATTTCGGCGCACCCCTCACACGTTTCGTGGCGTCATAGGGAGCCCCGCCTAAGGCCCAAGTGGCACGGTCCGCATGCAGTTCCACCTCCATTTCGGCACACCCCTCACACGTTTCGTGGCCCCATAGAGAGCTCCGCCTAAGGCCCAAGTGGCAGGGTCCGCATGCAGTTCCACCTCCATTTCGGCGCACCCCTCACACGTTTCGCGGCCCCATAGGGAGCTCCACCGAGGGCGCCAATGGCAGGGTCCGCATGCAGTTCCACCTCCATTTCGGCGCACCCCTCACACGTTTCGCGGCCCCACAGGGTGCTCCACCGAAGGCCCCAGTGGCAGGGTCCGCATGCAGTTCCACCTCCATTTGGCGCACCTCTCACACGCTTCGTGGCCCCATCGGGTGTTCCACCAACGACGATACTTACAACGGCGGCATTCGGAATTGCGTATGGTTGGGCCCTTCGCCAGGATAATTTCACTGGGGTTAAGTCGGGCCTGTCCCCCTACAGGCCGATTTTCCACGACAAATTTAAAAATACTCTAATAATACACCCAAGCAACCAAAAATGGTATTAAACAAAAAAAAATCGTCCCCAGACAATTTTTCTACGATTTTCGAATATTCCTCCTGTAGCGGGACAAGCCCGACTTAACACTAGGGGGTCCCTCGAGCTCTGGACAGCTTCCTGGGGACCGGTTTGCAGCCCCGGATCGTCTTTGGACTGTCCAGGAGCCCGACGAGGGCCCCCAAGGCCGAAAACAGTGCAAGGGCGCCGTCCTGATTGCTTCGATACGCTGGCGGCCTGGGAAAGCCGAACAAAATCATCAAGGGGCCCAGGGACGCGCAAATAAATACACACACAAATAACTGGATGCCCCATGTTTTCCCATATCTTATGGGTTTTTGCCTTCCCCCCCACTGTTCCCATAGTTTCCCATAGTTTCCTGGGAGTCGACGATTAATTCTGTCTGTGTGTTCTTCCCCCTTCTGACAAAAGCTGGCTCCTTCAACCTCGAGCCCCGAGCCCGATCTTCGAACACCGGCCGTCCCGGCGCCCGCGCTCCTGGCAACGCAGGTCTTCGCAAACCCGGGTCAGCCAATACGCGCGGCCGCCTCGCGGCCACGAGCGGCTCGCTAACCCGGGTCAGCCAGAGGGGGATCTTCGCAGGATCCTGCAGGATGCGGATGCGGTGCCCTGGCTGACCCCCGTTTGCATTGACTCCCGTCTCTTGAACCCCGATCTTCGAAC
Source organism: Prorocentrum cordatum (assembly GCA_963575745.1). Classification (NCBI taxonomy): domain Eukaryota; class Dinophyceae; order Prorocentrales; family Prorocentraceae; genus Prorocentrum; species Prorocentrum cordatum. The sequence continues at coordinate 293,491 of CAUYUJ010015951.1, forward strand.
ACCGGCCGTCCCGGCGCCCGCGCTCATGGCGGACCCCGCCGGCGCCGCGTCGGGGGCCTGGCCCGGCGCAGCCCGCCGGCCGGCGCGCGGGAAGGCAAGGGCCCAGCTCTCCGACGACGTGGGCGGCAAACTGGGCGGCTTGCGCGGTCGCTTACACGTCGGTCGGAAGAAGTAGGTAGAAGCATGAAGTAGGAAGGCGGATGTAGTGGATTGGGTCCAGGTCCTCCCAGAGAAGAACACAACACAGCAAAAGCATGCCGATTATTGAAGTAGGAAGGCGCTTGAAGTAGATTGGGATCAGGGAATTCAGAAATGCCTACTTTCAACGACCAGCGTGTACTGGAAAAGCCCGCCATCGTTCTGGGAAGAAGGGGCTGGGAAGACACGGGGCACGAAGGTGTCATACATAAGCACCCTCCACGTGCGTGGCAAGAGTGGTGATGGAGTCACCTCTCCCAGCCCCATCCTCCCAGCCTGGTCGCTGCCCTTCTTAGGGGAACAAAAAGTGATGACATAAACATAAAAACTCGGAGGTCCGCGCGGATTTCTCGGATCGGCGCTGGACCCCCCTCCCTGGCGCGCGGAGCGCGCCGGGGGCGGCGCCGGAGGCGCCGCCAAGGGGCCCCCGGCGCCGATCCGAGAAATCCGCGCGCACCTCCGAGTTTTTATGTTTATGCCATTTTTTGTTCCCCTAATGCGGGACAGTAGGAGCTCGACCACAAGAAACCCAACCCTGAGACCCCAGGAGGTCCATGAGACCACAAGAAACCCAACCCTGAGACCACAAGAAACCCAACCCTGAGACCCCAGGAGGTCCATGAGACCACGAGAAGCCCAACCCTGAGACCACAAGAAACCCAACCCTGAGACCCCAGGAGGTCCATGAGACCACAAGAAACCCAACCCTGAGGCCACAAGAAACCCAACCCTGAGACCCCCCAAGCCTGAAACCCTGAGACCCCAAGAAACCCAGGTTCCCCTACTCCTGGCTTTCGGGAGCGGCAAAGAGGGGAGTGTCCAAGAGGGGGGGGGCAAATCATGACCGGCGGCATGTGCGCGGCCCAGCGGGGGGGCCAGGGACGTCATGAATTAAGAAGGGGCGCCATGAAATCTGGGGAAATATCATGGCCCCCGCCATGATATCCACCCCCCCCTAGTCATCACCCTCCTCTTTTCCGCTCCCGAGGCTTGCGCGGGCCGCCGACGTGGCAGGCTGCGTGCGGCAGCGCGGGCAGCTGCTGCGCGGGCAGCCTCTGCGCGCGGGCAGCTCCTGCGCAGCGGCTGCCCGCGCAGCGGCTATGCCCGCCGTGGCTCGGCGCTCCTCGCCGGCGGCCCCCGCGGGGGGGCCCGCCGGCGGGCGCCGGCGCGGGGCCGGCAATGGAAGGCTGCCCCCGGGAGAAGGCGCCAGGCCCAGAGAGAGCCTGTTGTTTTGGGATTCAGGCAAGTTTACTTGCATGGCGTTCGCTCCCCCCCCACCCCTCGCCCCTCTTCAAGCGAAGACTCGCGTGCAAGTGCCTTTCGACTTGCGTGATTTCCGCGCCCCCCCGAACGTGCAGGTCGTCTGCGGCTTGCTTCAGGCTCAGCCACCCCCCCCCCCCCCGTCCATGCAAGTAAACTTGCCGGACGGGCCCCAGAGAACAAACACATAATATATATATATATATATATATATATATATACATACATATATATATATATATAGATATACATTTAAAAAAAATCCCAGGCCCAGAGATCCAACGTGTTGACAAAAATCAAGGCGGAGTTTTTTTTTGCTATTTTCGGCCCCCGACGGCCCAGAAGCCGGCCCTCGGACGCTCGAGGGAGCGCCAGGAGGCCGCACGGAGGGTCCCACCAGAAGGCCCAGCCCGGAGACCCAACGTGTTGACGGTTTTCGCGGAGGTTTTCGCGGTTTTCGCGAAGGTTTTTCGCGGTTTTCGCGGTTTTCGGAGGTTTTTCGCGGAGGTTTTTCGCGGAGGTTTTTCGCGGTTTTCGACCTCCAGGGGCCCTCGCCGGGCCTCGGGACCGTCCAGAAACGGCTCGGGATAAAACACCGGTCCTGGGGAATGGGTCGAGACTTCCGGGGAGTCCGTATGGAGAGAAACACGACGTCGGATCTCTGGGGGAGCTCGGGGGACGCGGGCTGACAAAAACAGGTCGGAGGACGGCTTAGAGGGCATACACGTCGTTCATGACTTGTCAATGATCAATGCCTTGTGCCACTTGGTGCCCTCTTGGGGTGCTCTTGGAGGAAAGAGACATAGAGAGAAAAACGGGTGAGGGGTGAGGGGCGAGGGACAAACTAGATGCGCGCGCACCATCTGACATCCTACACGTCGTTCATTTCTAATCGTGCTCATTTCTAATTGTGCTCGTTTCTATTTGTTCCTGGCCCCCCAGTGGCCAGGAAGGGGCCCAGGATAGAACAGTTAGAAATGAAAGGATCTTGGCCCCCCAAAAAATCAAGGAACTTTCGAAGAACTAGACATGAACAATGTGTAGTAAACCACCCTCATCACCCCGACGAGCGAAGGCGTCGGTAAACGCACCCAAGGAGGGGGATCGCACAGGGCAGGACTGTTTCGTATAAACGCCCACTGCTGTTTTGTAAGCGCTGTTTGTGGGGGTCGGGGTGCTCACGTGTTCCTCCCTGGATGTCTGGAGGGGGGTCCTCGGGAGCCCCTCGCGCCTTCTGATCGAAGGCTGCCAGATGTGCCAGACGTGATGCCCCTCCGCTTCCCGCGCCACTCTGGGCCCCTCTTAGGGCCCTCGGTGCTTTTCTGAAGGGGCCAAAGGACACACAAATAAATACACACACATAAAACATATTCCCTATATTTTCCCATGTTTTCTGGGTT
>CAUYUJ010015951.1:298848-304085 GCA_963575745.1 Prorocentrum cordatum
GCCGCCGCGGGGGCCGCCTCGGCGGCCGACGCGGCATCGCCGGCGCCCTCTCGCGAGGCGCCCGCCTCGGCGGCCGCCGCGGGGGCCGCCTCGGCGGCTGCCGCGGGGGCCGCCTCGACTGCTGCCGCGGAATCGTTGGCGGCCTCTCGCGAGGCGCCCGCCTCGGCGGCCCCCCAATGCGCCTCCTCGGCGGCCGCCGCGGCGTTGTCGCCGGCGTCCTCCAACGAGGCGCCCACCTCGGCGGCCACCACGGGGGCCGCCTCGGCGGCTGCCGCGGCATCGCTGGCGCCCTCCAGCGAGGCGTCCACCTCGGCGGCCGCCGCGGGGGCCGCCTCGGCGGTTGCCACAGGGGCCGCCTCGGCGGACCCCCAGGGTGCCTCTTCGGCGGCCGCCGCGGCGCTGGCGCCAGTGCCCTCCAGCGAGGCACCCGCCTCGGCCTCGCTGGCCTTGACCATACCGTCCCACTCGCCGCTGAGGTACCTCATGAGCTCATCGCCTCAGCGGAGGGGGCCGCAGGAACGGGCACAGCCCTGCGGAGGTCCGCGCGGGTCCCTTGGGTCGGCGCTGGGCCCCCCCTCCCCACAGCGGCGGGCGGCGCCTCGGGCGCCGCCCCTGGCGCGCTCCGCGCACCGCGAAGGGGGCCCGGCTCCGACCCACGCAAATCCTCAAGCTTGTATCTGTGCCGCTCTCTGCTCCTCCGTCACCGCTCATCTGGCCCAAGCTCTTCCTCACGTCCGGGAGGGGGCAGGGGACCTGGCACGCGTGGCGCCCCGCCAGGTGGAGGCTCTCCTGCACCTGCCTGAACGTGGCACCCGGCCGAAGGCCCGGAAACGCGTCCGGCAGCGTCCTTCGGAGCGCGGCGAGTGCAGACAGCGGCAGCTCGAAAGCGGCCCCCGCAGCCGTCCCGAGGTCGAGGCGCGCAAGTTGCCCGCGCTGCGTCCAGCCGCGGAGACGAGGTGCCTCCCCGAAGGCCAACTACCGCTGTCTCAACTCGCACTCCCCTGAGTCCTGATGCCCTCCGCCATGGCGAACTTGACCGCCAGGAAGCACTCGCTGAGCGGCCGGGCGTCGCCGCACTCCTCGCCCGGGCTCGGCGCGGCCACCAGCGCCCCCTGAGGGCCGCCAACGCTGCCAAACAAAACCTGCAGCACCGCGCAAAGTCACGGCCGGCGCACTAGACAGCCCCACCCTTTCTGCGCCATTTTTCGAGCCGCATCGACCTGTGATGGGCCCGCAACCGGGCGAACACGCCCGGTGTGAGAACGTTTGTTTGAAAGCCAATCTCTCAGCGGCCACCTCTGTCCTCCTCGTCGTCGCCCTGCTCCTGGCCCTCCTCGTCACCCTCCCCGCCCTCCGCCGCGGGGTCGTCCTGCTCCTCGTCCTCCTCGTCGTGCTGCTCCTCGTCCTCGTCGCACCCAGAGATCCGACGTCGTGATTTTTTTCAAATACGGGGCCCCCAGGCCTCGACCCACTCCCCAGGACCGGTTTTTCAGCCTGGGTCGTTTTCTGACGGCCCCGGGGCCCGGCGAGGGCACTTTGAGGCTGAAAATCGCGCAAAACCTGCGCCTGGCTTTCATCCATACGTGGGCTCTCTGGGTCGTGGTGCTGCTCGCCCTCCTCCTCGCCCTCCTCCTCCTCCTCGTCGCCCAGGGCCTCTGGCGCCGGGCCCTCGCGCGGCCCCGCGGGCGCCCCGGACGCCGAGCCCGCGCCGGGGGCGCTGCCCCGCTGCCCCGAGCCGCCCTCCGCGCCCCGGGCGGGGTGCTCCTGGGGGAGGCCCGCAGAGGTTAGAGGTCGGTCGGGCCCGGCGAGGCCTGGGGAGTGGGTCGAGGCCTGGGGGCCCGCGTTGGAAAAATCACGACGTCGGAGCTCTGGGTGCGACGAGGACGAGGAGCAGGACGACGAGGAGGACGAGGAGGGCGAGAAGGAGGGCGAGCAGCACCACGACCCAGAGAGCCAACGCATGGAGAAAAGCACGGCGCAGGTTTTTTGCGCGATTTTCAGCCTCACAGGGCCCTCGCCGGGCCCCGGGGCCGTCAGAAAACGACCCAGGCTGAAAGACCGGTCCTGGGGAATGGGTCGAGACCTCTGGGGGCATTGAAAAAATCACGACGTCGGATCCCTTGGTCCTGGGGACGCCCGCAAAGGTTAGAGTTACGTCGGGCCCGGCGAGGGGAGGCCAAAAACTGCGAGAAACCTCCGTCTTGATTTTTTCAATACGTTGGATGCGCGTCGACGCGGAGCTCAGCGCGGAGGCTGAGAACGCACGTTGGCGCGACACGTTCGCCCAAACTCGAAGGAGAAAGCACGACATGAACACAAACTTTTGGCGCTCCGCGCGGATGTCTTGGATCCGCGCTGGACCCCCCCTCCCTGGCGCGCGGAGCGCGCCAGGGGGGGCGCCGGAGGCGCCGCCAGGGGGGCCCCCGGCGCGGATCCAAGAAAGCCGCGCGGAGCGCCAAAAGTTTGTGTGTTGTGCCGTGCGTTGTCCTCTTCGGAGCAGCGGGGGCCAGCACGTCGAGTCACCACGCCGCGCGTGTCAGTCGGCACGCACGTCCGAAACGGCGGCACGTGCCCAGAGATCCAGCGTCGTGATTGTTTCAATGCGGGGCCCGCGGGAAGTCTCGACCCATTCCCCAGGACCCGGTTTTTCAGCCCGAGTCGTTTTTCGACGGTCCCGAGGCCCGGCGAGGGCCCCCAGAGGCCGAAGACTGCGAGAAACCTGCGTCCTGATTTTTTCAATACGTTGGCTCTCTGGGTGCCGCGCGTCAGCACGGGCGCAGCAGGGCAGCCAGTGGTCGCAGAGGAGCGGGCCTCTGGCGGCGAGGGCCCTCCTCCGAGGGCGCGCCGGGGGCGGAGGCGGGAGGGGCCTCTGCCCCGCCGGCGCCTGCAGGTCTGAGGCGCTGTGCCCGGGGGGGAGGGGGGGGGGGGGGCCACAGCTTGTGTCAGGTCGGGCCTGTCCCCCATGCAGGGGGCTTTTCGACGAAAGATAAAAAAGATTCCGAAAATGCTCCAGAATGGTCCGAAAATGCCCCCCGAAAATCGTCCCCAGACTAGACTGTCTGACTACTTTTGAAGATTCCCCCTGCGTAGAGGGGCGGGCCCGACTTGAAGCCTGTGCGCGCCCCCTTCGCAGCCCTCTTCTCTGCGCGCTCCGCCTGCCAAGGTGACAACCAGCTCGAGGTGTTTGAAGGGGCTCTGGGACACACAAATAATACATAGACACAAATGGCCGGATTCCCCATATATTTTCCTCTATTTTCTGGGGCTCTGTCTTCCCCCCCACTGCCCACAGTTTCCCATTTTTTCGGGGGCATCGACGATTCATTGTGTCTGTGTTTTTTTTCCCCTCCTGAGTGTTGTTGGCTCCGCCTGCCAAGGTGACAACCAGTCGGGCGTTGGCGGGACTGGGTTTAGTGGGACCTGGTTTAGGGATGTGTATTGGGGAACGCCCCCCCGCGCCCCATTCCACTAACCGGCACTGCCGTCACCCGAAAAACACCAGCTGCGGCAAACCTGGTTTAGTGATTCCAGTCCATATTTTGGGCTTCGGGGCCCAATCACTAACCGGCGAGGTTTTTGGCCATTTTCGGCTTCCAGAGGCCCTCGCCGGGCCTCGGGGCCGTCAAAAAGCAGCTCGGGCTGAAGAGCCGGCCCCGGGGAAGGGGTCGGGACTTCCCTGGACCCTGCATTGACAAAAATCGCGACGTCGGATCTCTGGGTCGACTGGCGAGTGCCTTGGCCTCCTCGGGGCACCCTTAACCGGGGTCCTGGCTATGCCCGAACCAGCTCATCATCATCATCATCATCATCATCATCATCATCATCATCATCATCATCATCATCATCATCATCATCATCATCATCATCATCATCATCATCATCATCATCATCATCATCATCATCATCATCATCATCATCATCATCATCATCATCATCATCATCATCATCATCATCATCATCATCATCATCATCATCATCATCATCATCATCATCATCATCATCCCCCTCCTCCTCCTCCTCCTCCTCCTCCTCCTCCTCCACCTCCTCCTCCTCCTCCTCCCCCTCCTGCTCCTCCTCCTCCTCCTCCTCCTCCTCCTCCTCCTCCTCCTGGCTATACCCGAACCAGCTCGAGGTGTTGTTGGCTCGCGCGCGGTGCCGGCGCAGCTGTGCTCGCCGCTCGACGCCCGCAGGCGCTGCGTGCCCCGTGGCTCGGAGCCCGGCAGACGAAGCGTGCCTCAGTCCGCGATCCTCGCTCGTCGGTTCTCGACATCGATTCTCGATCCTCGATCCTCGATTTCTCGATCATCGATTCTCGAGCCCTCGATCCTCGATCAGCGGTCGTGGATCCTCGGTTCTCGATCCTGGATCCTCGCTCCTCGACGATGGATCCTCGATCCCGGATCCATGATCCTCGATCCTGGATCCTCGATCGTGGATCCTGAATCCTGGATCCTGGATTCTGGATCCTGGATTCTGGATCCTCGATCTGCGATCTTCGATCCTCGATCCTCGATCCTCGATCCTTGGTCCTGAATCCTGGATCCTTGATCCTGGATCCTTGATCCTGGATCCTCGAACATGGATGCTCGATCCTCGATCCTGGATCCCGGTTTCAAGATCCTTGATCCTTGATCCTCGATCCTGGATCCTGGATACCGGATCCAAGATCCTCGATCCTCGATCCTGGTTGCAAGATCCTGGACCCTCGATTCTGGATCCTGGATCTCCGCTCCTGGATCCTCGATCGATCCTCGATCCTGGATCCTGGATCATCGATCCTGGTCCTGGATCCTGGATCCTTGATCCTCGATCCTGGACTCTGGATCCTCGATCCTCTATCCTCGACCTTGGATCCTGAACCCTGGATCCTGAACCCTGGATCCTGGATCCTGGACCCTCTGGATCTAGGATCCTCGATCCTGAACCCTGGATCCTCGATCCTCGTTCCTGGACCCTCGATCCTCGACCTTAGACACTGGATCCTCGATCCTTGCTCCTGGACCCTCTGGATCCTGGATCCTCGATCCTGGACCCTGGATCCTCGATCCTCGCTCCTCGCTCCTCCTCCTCCTCCTCCTCATCATCATCACCATCACCATCACCATCACCATCACCATCACCAGCACCATCACCATCATCATCATCATCATCATCATCATCATCATCATCAGCATCATCATCATCATCATCATCATCATCATCATCATCATCATCATTATCATCCATATCATCATCAA
>CAUYUJ010015952.1:0-17500 GCA_963575745.1 Prorocentrum cordatum
GTAAGTAGTAGTGATCGCAGTAGTAGTTTGTCGTAGTAGTAGTAATAGTAGTAGTAGTAGTAGTAGTAGTAGTAGTAGTAGTAGTAGTAGTAGCAGTAGTAGTAGTAGTAGAAGTAGTATTAGTAGTAGTAGTAGTAGTAGTAGTAGTAGTAGTAGTAGTAGTAGTAGTAGTAGTAGTAGTAGTAGTAGTAGTAGTAGTAGTAGTAGTAGTAGTAGTAGTAGTAGTAGTAGTAGTAGTAGTAGTAGTAGTAGTAGATGTCTTTTGGGAGCCTCTTGGAGGCCTTTTGGGGCGTCTTGGGGGCCTCTTGGCGGCCCCAGGGGCTTCTAGGAGCGTCTTGGGTGCCTTGGGGGAGCCTCTTCGGGCCTCTTGGGAGCCTCTTGGAGGCCGTTTGGGGCGTCTTGGGGGCCTCTTGGCGGCCCCAGGGGCTTCCAGGAGCGTCTTGGGTGCCTCGGGGGAGCCTCTTGGGGCCTCTTGGGGGCCTCTTGGGGGCATCTTGGGGGCCTCTTGGAGGCCTCTTGGGGCCTCTTGGGGCTCTTTGGGAGGGGTCTGGGAGGTATCTTGGGGCCATCTTTGGGGCGATCGATCACAGATGGGGCGAGCATTTTTCTCCCCCCCCCGTCGGGGCCAGAATCCTCGTGAGGGGTGTCGAATTTTAGCCCTCCCAGGAGTCGAAAAAGACCCCTCCAACCACCCGCGAAACGCCCTCTCCAGGCCCAGGGGGAGGGGGTAGGGGGAGGGGTAAACCCCTCCCCGAAGGGGAAGAAGGGGGGTTGAGAACAGAGAGAGCTCGCTAAACCACTCACGCCCAAAGGGCTGGTGGGATTAACCAAGCAAGGACCCATGCGGTTCGGGCGGGCGTTGAACGGCCGAAGCGACTGCGCGTCCGTGTTGGGCCGTAACTCCGTCGGAATGCCATTGGACATCGGGCAAGTTTGGGGTCAGTTTGGGTTTTGTTTTGGGGCCCGCGTGAAATCCATGAACGTCCAACATTGATTTTGTATCGAGTCCGCAATCGCTGTACGTGTGGGAGCAGGCGTATGTAGGTACAGCGCGAGTTGTAGGTCCCAGGTGCGGGGTCGGGGCTTTGACGGTGCATGCAGGCGTCTGGGTCGATGTTTGTCTTGGACGTCATGTTTTGCTTGGGCGTGAACGCGAACATGGCGTGCGGCACCACGTGGCTTCATGCCATAGCATTTGACACGCTGCCCGAGATCTACTGGCCCTTGTGCCTGGGCTGTGGGTTCCGAAGCCTCTTGGATGCTGCTCGGGGTTGCGTGTGGTGCCTTGCGAAGGCATACGGGTACTGTATGGTGTTTGCATTGTTGCACTTGGTATGATTCACATAATGCCGAAGTGGTATCGTGAGCGTCGTGTGAATCCCTGCGGGCGTGGACCCTTGGTGCTAGGGAGGTGTGTCGCATGCTTCATGGCTGAAGTGCCATCCCAATTGTACCGCTGGAAGCATACCGATCGAAGGGAGTGGGGTTGGAATAGGAGGGGGAGCAGGATGGTGAGGAGGACGTGAAGGAGGAGGAGGAGGAGGAGGAGGAGGAGGAGGAGGAGGAGGAGGAGGAAGAGAGAAGGAGGAGGAGGGGAGAGAGAAGGATGTACTTGGGGTGGCGCAGGGAACGATAACGGCGACGACCACGATGACGGCGACGACGACAACGACGATGATGACGACGACGATGACGTGGACGACGACACAGGTAAACCAGGCGTGAACCATAACAGTCTGTGTCCGCGAGCCTCCGGGATGCCAGTTGGGTGTTTCCTGAGTGTGTAGTCTTCAAATGGTATAATTCGGGCACCAGTGAAATCTCTCGGGCCCTTTTGGGGATCGTGTTGGGGCCTGTTCTGGGCCTGTCGGGGGCGTTGTCGGGCTTTTCGGGAGCCTCTTGGTCTTTGTTGGGGGCTCTTGGGGCCTCCTGTGGGGCCTCCTGTGGGGCCTCTTGGGACGGATGGCTCGACAAGTTTGTTCGGGCTCCTCCTGTTGGGCCCTTATTGGGCGGCCGTCCTGGGGGGGGGGGGGACCAGGCTATGCGGAGGTTCCTTCGGGAGGAGGAATGGGTGCGTGCACAGCGTACTCCACTTTGCGTCATGTGTGATGCGAAAAAGGAAGAATGCCACTTCTGCCGTGGCCCGCTGCATGTCCATCCTAGGCCCCCGCCCATCTACAGACCGTTCGGTATCTTTCCAGCGCGGGGAAGCGAGGCCGATCGAGAGTACGGAAGCGACATGGTGCTGCGGTCGGGTGCGTGAGTTGTAAAAACTCAGCGACTTCGTTGTTAATACCTGTTGCACACCACCCATGCGGCTTAGCCGCCTTGGGTGCCTACCTTCTTTTCGCGCCCCGTCCTTGTGACGCGTGGCATGTCCCACGTGTCGCCAGGTGCGTTCAGTGCTTTTGCTGACTCTGCCGCTTTAGGCGGCCTCGCGCCGTCAGCTCGGCCGCCGTGGCGCTGCGATTCGGCCGCGGGCCGAGTCCGCGCGCGGTGACGCCGCCGTGCTGTCACTAGTTTGCAACCGCGCGATTCTCTCGCTCAGCTGCCTTCCTGTGGGCGCGTATTTTCGCCAGCAACATGGTGCCCAGCTGCCGGAGTTCCGGCGCCTGGTCGGCTGTCCGACCCCCTTTTCTGTCGTGCCGTTTGGTGCGACCGCGCGTCTCCTCGCTCTGTCCTCGCTTCTCCGTTGTCTCCCCATGTTGTCTGCGGTGGCGGCGGTGGCGCCTGCGGTTTCCAGGCGCTTTTACTTTGCAGTGCCGTTTTTTATACATGCTCCGCGTGCGGATCATGTGTTAAAAATGCAGGGATGTACTACTAGCAACAACGATGAGTTCATGCATACATTGATTCAAACATTAAGCATGTCTTTACAATCATATCTTTTTAAACATCATATGTATTAAAAACTGCCCTGTAGTGCCTTACCCATGCGGCTTGACCGCCGCAGGTGTTCTGCGTTGGGTGCCCCGCCCTGGGCGGCTCGCGGGTGGCCCGCGCTGCGGCCGGGGCGCGCTCGGCACCTGCTCGCGGCCTTGCCGCCCTTGGGCGGCGTCGCGCGCCCCGCTCGTTGCCCCGCGCCTGGCGCCGCCGCCGTCCCCGGACCTCCCCGCCGAGGCGAAAGGCTGCCGTGGAACGACGACGGCGGCGGGGCCACTTCGCCCCCCCGCCGCAGGAGGCTACTGCCCCCGTCCTTCTTTGGGGGGCCCTGTGGCTGGCCGCGCGGCGGGGGGGGCCCGGGCAAAGGGGTCGGACCCCCCGGGGGGGACGGGGTTGCCGCGCTGCTCGGGGGCCCTCCGTTTGGTGGGCTGCGGTCTGCAGATGCGGCACCCTCTGACCTGCACGAACGAAATGGGCACGGAAAGAATGGGCACAATGCCCAACAGCGGATCTGGTTCATTTTGAACAGGACTCGCTGTCCACGCCGCCGCGGCCTGTGTCCATTCGAGACAGAAGGCCGCCTGCCCAACAGCGGCCGCTGTTGGTTTGGGACAACATTTGTTGTTGGGCATTGTACCCATTCTTTATGTACCCATTCCGGGCGTCCAAATCAGATGGTTGCTCTAGCTGCCAGATTATCTTGGCGGGTAGTCGCAGTGCGTGCGCCGTGGGCTGAGACGTCGCCCATGGCCGCCTTGTCGTGTTGGCATGACTGCGCGTCTTCTCGCGCCTTTGATATCTCTCTGCGTCTCCCCTTTCCCTCACTTTTTTGCTTGTGACGGCGGTTGTCTGGCAGGGTGGCCAACTCGCTGCGCTCGTTTGCCATTGCAGTGGCACGGTGGGTTGACCTGGTTCACCTGCGTCCGTCCTTGCAGGCGTTGAGATGTGACAGTTGCTATGGTTCTGCTGGCAGGTTGTGCGTCCAAGTCTTGTCACTCGTGCACCTCATTCCCAGTTCTTGAGGATTGAGCGCGTCCGACGACGCAGTTTCTCTCAAGGGTTCTCTGTGGCTGGTGTTGCCGCGCCTCGGTGGCCCTACTTCTCGCATCATCGCGGGCGCTCTGCGTTGCTGGTCTCTACGTCGACACGTCGCCGATCTGCCTCGCAGGACCGCGGGGTCGGCCACACCACCAATCTGAGTGTCTAGCAGCCACTTACCACCTGGCTATCGCGCTCCAGTTCACTTTGAGTTGGGTGTTCTCCTCGTTTTCCGGCCGCTGCATGTTTCGTTTGCTTTTCTACAGCTCCTCTAACATACCCATCGTGTGCGTGTTGCAGTGTGCGACGTTTTGTACGCTGCGCCGTCGACAATGCCCGATCGCTATTAGCACTTCCATCTGCTACTCGCGCTTGAGGACCCTTTGCGGCGCTGGCTTAAATGTGTGTATGTGTGTGTGTCAGCAGTTACAGGCTCTTTGCGCTTCACTGTCTAACACCGTTGTTTCGGTGATCCAGTGGCCGCCAGTTCGCACCAGACTGCTCGCGTTTCGGTTTGCTTCGGGTTGAGTCGCCTCTTCGGTTTTTCTGGCCGCTGCAAGTTTGGTTTGGATTTACACTTCCTCCTTCACACAATTCATCGCGGCATTGGCAGTGAGCACGATTTGTACACTGTGCCTTCGACCACTTTCGATCGCAATTGGCACTTCCATTTGCTGCTCGCGCCTGAGGATCCTCTGCGCCGCTGGTTTACAAGTGTGTGTGTGTGTGTGTGTTTGTGTGTGTGTGTGTTTGTGTGTGTGCCCGCCTGCCTTGCTCCGCTGCCCGCTCGTGGCTCGCCTTGCGCTTGCGCTGCGGCTGCCAGCCCGCCCCTCCCGCTGCCGCCCTGGCGCCTGCCCGCTGCCCGCTGCCTCGGCGCCCCTGCGCCCCCCCCAGGCCACTGCCCCGTGATGTGCCGGCCGTTTTTTTTTGTTTCCCTTCCTTGTTCTTTCTTCCTTTTTTCCCCCTCCTTTTTTCCTCCTTCTTCTTTCTTCTTTCTTGTTTCCCCTTCCCTCCTTTTTCTTTCTTCTGTGTGTTTCCCCCCCTTTGTCTTTCTGTCTTCCTTTCTTTCTTCCTTCTTGTTTTTTTGTGTTGTTCACCCTCCTTTTTCTTTCCTCCTTCTGACGACTGGGCGCGCGCGCGGCTCTCCGCGCGTGGGCTGGACGGCTTGGCGCTGCGCCCGCCGGCCACGACCAAAACATGTGTGTGTGTGTGTGCTTGACGGTCCATGGTGCGTCGGGCAGAACAGTGCAAATACACTGTGTTGACCTCCGCCGGCCGAGCTTTGGGGGACCACCGGTCGCAGGAGGACGCCCGATTCTGTACAGGTCCGCTTCGCTCTTCCGCCCCTTCTCAGGACGGGGAGGAAGAAGGCAGCCTGGGGAGGGCAAGGGAAGAGGAAGGAAGATGTTCGACGCCTGCTCAGTGCGCCCCCGCCGTCGCAACGAGGGGCTTCGGCGGGCAAGCGCGCGCCCTCCAGGGCGCACGCGCCCTGGACGATCGAGAGGTGTCGCCCTCGGGGGCTCGCGCTCCGAGGCGGGCCCTCGGTCGGGCAGCCTCCGTGGTGGGCTTTTCCCGGGGGGCACGGGCGGGCACGGCAGGCGCAGGAGGTGTATATTCCGTTATCTTGCGGGGTCGGGGAATGCAGGGAACGGAGAGGCGCGTGCGTGTTTCACCCACGTTCTCATTGGTTTTGTCCGCTTCCCGATGCGCCTCGTGGGCAGTTTTTGATGGGGTGGGTTGCCGCGCGCGCCCGCCCGTGGATGTAAAGAGCGTGGTGCGCCTGAGCTCTTTGGTTGGCGTGCCTTGAAACACCCTCAGAGCCTTCCGGAAAATCCTTTGGAATGGCCGCGGTGACGCCGCGGCGCACGATACGTCCTGCATGCCCTCTGGCCGACCCGCGCGACGTCCCCGCCCTGTCAGCGGCGCCGAGGAGAGGGGAGGAGAGGAGGAGTAGAGAGGGCGGAGGAGGAGAGGAGGAGGAGGGGAGGAGGAGGAGGAGGAGGAGGGGGGAGGAAGCGGGAGGAGGGGGAAAGAGGAAAGGGAGGAGGGAGGAGGAGGAGGAGGAGGAGGACGAGGACGAGGACGAGGACGAGGAGGAGGAGGAGGAGGAGGGGAGGAGGAAGAACCTGGATAACCCCCAGCGGGGCCGATCGGCCCGCCGAGCCGCTTCGCCCGTCGAGCCGCCTCGCCCGCCGTCGGCCGCCCGCGCGCTGCCGCTCTCTCCGCTTCGCCCGCCGCCGGCCGCTCCGCTCGCCGCCCGCCCGCCGCCATCGCCGCGGAGGCTGCGCCCGCCCGCCGGGCCTCCTCCTCCCCCTGCTCCTCCTCCTCCTCCTCCTCCTCCTCCTCCTCCTCCTACTCCTCCTCCTCCTTCCTCCTCCGCCTCCTCCCCCTCCTCCTCCTCCCTCCTCTCCTCCTCCTCCTCCTCCTCCTCCTCCTCCTCCTCCTCCTCCCCCTCCTCCTCCTCCTCCGTCACTCCTCCTCCTACGTAACTCCTCCTCCCCGCCGCCCCCCGCGCTGCCGCGCGCCCCCTGCTCAGCCCAAGCCGCCCAAGCCGCGCGCCGGGGACGGGGCGGGCAGGCGGGGACGGCAGGCGCCCGCGGAGGGGGGCGGGTGGGCCACGGTGGGGCGACCCTGGCCTTGAGTCGGGCCTGTGCCTCGACAGGAGGAAGATTCAAAGATGATGGTAAGAAAGTAGCGAGCGCGCGACGCAAAGGGGTCAGCGGGAGGCAGAGGATGAAGAGAACTAGGGAGCAGAAAGAGGACCGGAAGAATCGAGGAGGGAGGAGGCCACGGAGCCGCGAAGATCACCGAATCCGGAGCCCCCCGGATCGGCGGCACTGGCCAGAGGTCAGAGGCCCTTACAATATTCAAAAATTGTAAAAAGTAGTGCTGGGACGATTTGTTGTACTTCATGGGGTATATGTCATTTTTTGTCAAAAATCCTCCTGCAGGCAGACAGGCTCGACCTAACCCTGGCCAGGCCCCGGGAGGGGCCTGCCCAGGGTCGGCGTCCTTCTGCCACGAGCGAGGCTCCAGGCCGCCCAAACGGTGGCCAGAGCTGACGGGGTCGCATCGCTTTTCGCCATGCCGACGTCGCCGATGCGTCGCCGATGCGTCGCTGATGCAGCGGAAATGCGGTGCGACCCTGAGGGGCTCTCGTGGGGTACTGCCTGGGCCGTCTTGGGGCTGTCTTGGAGCCACCACCTCGGCGCAACTGTTCCCTGTGCGGTGCAGTATGCGATGTGCGATCAGATCGTCGCTCTCCAAACAAGCGAGAGCAATCCATGCAGCCTTCGGGGTCCTCTCTGGGCCCTCTTGGGCATCCTTGGTGCTGTCTTGGGCTGCCTTGGGCCCCTCTCGGCGCCGCACTTGCCGCTGATTTGTTTGACAACGAGTTTCGAGGCGTGTTCGTGTATCGATGCCGACCTTCTCCCATTGGACCCCTTGCTTCCTGATGGGTTCAACATCGGCATCTCGACATACCCATGGCTCCCGCTTCCCAGCACCAGGGCTACAGCGTCGACATTTCCGCAGACGAGGTGCGAAAAGCATTGCTTGCAGTGTGCCGCCAGCGAGTACATGGTCTGGCTTGAATAAGCCTTTTCAAAAGGGGCTCGGTCGTTCCTTTGGTTTGCATACGTTCCGCTACCTTTTTGGTGGCGAGCCCCCCTGGTGTTCCTTCGGACTTCCTAGATCAGGTCCTTATTTATCGTTCCTTATTTATCGTTCCTTAGGTCAGGCCGAATACTGTACTTGATCACTACGGCTGCTGCGCCATTGGCGCGCAACTTGTATGCCGCGCCCATCCTGACGCCACTGTCGCTTTCTTCACGAGTTTGATTTCGAATCCAGCCAGGCTCCACGGCGTCGAGGTTCCCGGCCAGATTGTTGCCGAGGGCTCTTGGTCCGTTCTCGCGGACCGCACGCACGCCATCCTCCCACTGCTATCAGCAGGGGAAAGAACACCGACACAATTAATCGTCGATTCCCCAGAAAATATAGGAAAATATGGGCGATCCTGTTCTTGTACCTATTTATTTGTGTGTCCCAGTGCCCCTTCATGCTAGTCGTGCTGATTGTCCTGAACCTCGTCATTGCGAGCCGCATGAACACATCATTGATTCCTTGGTTGCATCCACCGGCGGATGCTTCTCTGAATGTGCCCGCAAGGGCCGACGGGTATTCTACGTCACATTCCCGTCCAGCCTCGTGATCGAGAAAGGCCTCGACATGCGATCGAAAGCATGCGCCGCGCAGGCCTAAGTTGGCCGATACTCTCCAGGGGATGGTGGTCAGCGGCTTAAGCCTGGCACTGGCGATGGCCTTCGTGACTCTCCAGCTGTGCCCCGCCATCGTTCTGGTCGCTGGCACAGCCGAGGCGCATTTGCGCAGCCGCTCTGTGGGTACCTTGACTGCTAGCCGTTTGGCGTCAGCTGCCAGGCGGGTTCCTTTATTGGATGTGGCACTGTGCCGTTCTGGCACGTGGCGTCGATATTGTTTTTCGGTTTTGCGTGTGCTCTTGCCACCTTCGTCGACAACCTGGTGTCTTTAGGGCCCTCCCCAGAGGCTGCGACCTCTATTCTCATCGGCTGCGGGATGCAAATGAAGCATTGCTGGTCTCTGGATTTCGGCCAGGCCTCGATGGAGAACATGATGTGCTTGGGCTACACAAGTGACGCCGCCGTCGATTGCGAGTGGCAGCGGCGGACGGCCATCAAACTACTCGGGCATCACCTTGACGACGATGGTGGCGTAGCAACCTGCTTACACTTCGTCATCCGCAACATGTGGAGGGCTTTTTCTGGGGCAATTTGTCCGAGGGGCTCAGACCCGCCCCCCTCCGCACAAAGTTGCGTTTCATGAAGGCCTCCATCAAGCCCGTCGCGTCTTTCCGCTGGCCACGGTGGCCTTTCCAGAGGGGTGCCGCCGACATAGTCGACGGCATCCAGCGCAAGATGTTGTGCATCTTGGCAGGCGTGATGCCCAGGGCCACTCGGTCCCTGGCCGCGTATGTGCAGCGCCGCCAGAGCATCGCTGGCGGCTGCGTGGCGACCGTCGGCACGTGGAGCCGTGATTGTGCGCGCTCCCTGAAGTCGTGGCACGATCGCGTCGAGTCGACCAGCACCACGACGCATGGGCCTGGTCGTGGCCCTTGCTGCGGTGGCCCGCGCGAGACGGCTTCCTCTGCCAACGAATTTCGCCCTCGTGCCAGAGCCATTCGTGCCCGCTCACAGCGGAAATGGGAGGAAAGACTTTGGGAGGCACTCCCGGTCGCGGCGTGACGGACTGTGGGCGGCGCGGAAGTGACGGGCCATGGTTTCTGCATTTCTCAGTGCTTGTCCTAACCACTGAAACACTAGAGGTTGCACAGTCTTTAGGTGAGGAATAAACCGCGATTCGAACGCAACCGATGTTTTTCGCCAGTGCTTAGGAGAACAAGGCGGGGAGCGTTCTCTCAATCTTTGCGCCTGCTGTTTTCGCCCCCCCGCACCCACTCCTGTCCTCCTACCCCCCCTCCTCCTGGGCTGTATGCCTCGTGCTTTTTCGGCAACTGTCAGTTGCTAGTCTCTGTCCGTTCATAGCTTGTAGTATGCGTGCTTCGCTGGCATTGCACATGAGACTGGATTTTTCTGTCGCCCGTGCAGCAGCGACAAGTTTCCTGATGGGTGGAGTGATCGCGGTGTGCCAATCTTCAGCACAGAGTCAGATTTGGAGCGCACTCACCATGAAGTTTCGTTTGTTAATGATTTCGCCCTGGTTTATGCTAGTCCCAGCGCTGCTTCTTCAATCGATTGGATCTCTTTCGCGCGCGACGTACTGTGAGAAACGACGTGCGCATTTGTATTTTCACTCAAAGGGCGCAAGGCCAAGATCTGAATCACACTTCGCCGACAAATGGCCCAGGCTTATAGTAACGGCAAATCCAGAGGGTGTAATGTGCACCATCCCTTCCAAGAAAATGGCGTTCCCATCTGGCGTGGCCCATGCCCTCAGTCGATTCGGTTCATACGCAGGGTGCCGACATCGGGCCATTGGCTGCTGATGCTTGTGCGCGCGTCATCTCGATGCAAAGGGGCGCCCACCCCTGTCCGCCCAGTGCGCAACAAGGTCTGTGCTGTGTGGTTAGCGCCAGGTCTCTGTTCTGTGCGCGTGCCACGTGGGGGGCCCATCGCCCAGCCGCCCACCCTTACGCTTCAATGGGCTCATGCTCAGGTCTCTCGTGCGGTCTTGGAGCTCCGCAGCTTCAATCGTGGGGCAGGGGGGGGCTCCCAAAAATGCTTCCGGGCTCCGGGCCCCTGGATGGAGGGCCCTCATTTGCGGAGCTGGGCGCCCTGGCGCGGACGGCCGAACGACCCCTGCAGCGGACACTCTGGCAACACGGCTGCCGCCGCAAAAACTATTGGTTTAACGCTGGTACCGCGCAAAGGCGGCCCCCGAGAACCGGGGGTACCCCTCCTTCCCCGACGGGGGGGGGGGGCAAGAAGGGGGGGGGGGCGCCCTCCCCGGGCCCCCCCCCTTTTTCCGCTAGAACCCCGTGGGCCGACGATGCTTCCCTTCGGTCGGCATCTTGAAGAGCGAGGTGGTCCCCGAGCGCATCCGGAGCACGGTGTGCAACACCTGCCGCGTGCCCCTGGGCGCCGTGGCGGTGGGCCTGCGCATGCCCGACGCGCCCCTGGTCAACCGTTGCACCCTCCGTGCCTGCATCCTGGGGGTGGCGTTCGTCGCGGCCGCTTGCACGGTTGCCCTCGACCTGAGGGGCAGCCTCGCTGCGCTCGGGGAGGAGCAGGGGCCCTCGCAAGCTCCCCTGGGGGCGGGCGGGCAGGGCGGGCCCAGGGCGCGCCCGCGCCAGCTGCGGCGGCAGACAGCGTTGGCCGGTGCCGCCAGTTCCGGTGCCACCGCGCTTGGTGGAGGCCGTGTTGTGTGAAAGTGTCAATTCGAAAGTCTTCTGAGTCCTGGACTCGCGGCCTTGTCGATTGAGATGGATGGCGCGTGTTGTCAGTTTTCAGCGTCCAGGTGCAAGGCCGTGCGATTCTTTCAGGTGTAGATCTGTCCGTGTGAGGTTTTGCCGCAAGCCGCCCACTAGAGAGGGCAATCTTTTCAGACGCGATGGTGGTTGGCTCCGCGACGTTCGTGTTGAATACCTCGGCAGCATGATCCCAAGTAGGGGGTCGGGGGGGGGGTGATCTTGCGCGGGGGATCCACCCTCTGAGCTGGCGCTCGCATCAAAAAGAGTACCCCGCTAGCACATACATTCAGGTGTGATTCTCGCGGCTCATGGCCATTTGCGGGCGCTTTGAGGGTCACATATTTTCGGGCGGCACCACCACCGAGTGATTGCTCACAGCTGTTGTTGCTGCTGCGTGTGCTTTCTATCCTTTCTCCGTCTTGTCTCACACGTGGTATGTACGTCCAGTTTCTGCCCTCGTCGACCGACCGACCGACCGACCGACCGACCGACCGACCGACGGTGAGGACGGGGGTGAAGATGAGGAGGGGGGATGAGGAGGATGAGGCGGGGGAGGATACGGAGGAGAGGAGGAGAAGGAGAAGGAAGGGGAGGGGGTAGGAGGAACAGGAGAGATGCGGGGGGGGGGGGAAGGGGATGGGATGGGAGGGGAGGAATCACCACCCACCAAACCATCCCATCCCAACCCGAAGGCTCAGATTTCCCCTCGATTTCCAGTGGGGGGGGTCGGGGAACATCGAATATATGTGTATATATATATACACAAGACTGCAGTGGCGCTTCGCGCCATGCACCTTGGTCCTTGAAGTTTGATTTGCAGGCGGAATAGCAGGAAGATCAAGCCGACAATTTAGCGATAATTCCTTGTTGCCTTTTCCGGCATCGCCGCTATGATAATGATATTCGTTATCCTTTCTCCATGCTTCTTTTTCCTCATGTTCGCCATACCCTGCGCATTCTCCCTATCCTCCTCAGCTTTTTTTTTTTTTGCGGAGGCTCCTCCTGGGAGAGCCTCTGTGTCTCAGGCTTGCTTCTGGAGGCCTCCTGGGCGTATTCTGGGGGCCTTTGGGGGCTTCCTCGGGCCACCCTGCCTCCAACCACGGTCTCCCTGAACGACCGGGTCACGATTTGGAATGCTTCGAAGGGTGTCTTGGGGCCATCTTGGGCCGCCATGGGGCTCTCTGAGGGCCATCTTGGACCCGTGTTGTGCCGTTTTGGGGCTCTCTTGGACTGCCTGGAAGCCCTTTCGGATGGTTGTGGGGCGATTTTGGAGCCTCCCAGGTGGCTTCGGACGCCCAGAAGACCGCCGTCTTGGAGCGTCGGGAAGCCGAAAAGAGGAGAACCCCAAAATTCACCAAAAACTATAAGAAAATCCATGATGTTTGCCTCGTGGGAGTGCTCTTGGAGGCCTCTTTGGGGCCGTCCTGGAGGCCTCTTGGGCCATCTTGAGGTCACGTCGGTCACTCTCGGAGCGCTCTTGCGCTGTCATGGGGGTCTCTGAGATGTCTCCGATGACCCCCCTGATCGCCCTGGGTGTGCTGGGAAGGCTTGGCAAAACGCCCTGCGAGGCCAGGGGGGCCGCTTCGAGGCCCGTCCGGAGGGTCCCAGAGCCCCAGATCCCGGGAGTCCGGTTTTTGGGGGGGGGACGGGTTTTCCCCCCGCCCGGGCTTATACAAATATAGGAAGAGGAATATATATATATATATATATATATATACACAGACACACACACATATATATATATATATATATATATATATATGTGTGGAACCCATACCCCCCCCAATCCGAAATTCGGGTCTTCTGGTTGGGTTGGGGTGGTCTGGTAGGGAGTCAAGGAAGGGATGGAGGGAGGGGAGGAGAAGGAGGGAGGAAACCCCGCCAGGCCTCGGCCCCCACGGCCTCGCGCGGCGCGGTGGATGATCTACTTGTTCAGCTGCTGCCAGAACCTGGCCGACTGCCCCGCGAAATGCCTCACCGCTTGTCAGGAGCCCGCGGCCGACCTCAGGGAGGAGGAGCAGGGGGGAGAGGAGGAGAATGTGGAGGAGGAGGGAGGAGGGATATTTTTGTTTTGATTGCGAGGCTGATGAAGCTGAGGTCTTGTCAGCAACAATCGGCGGCGCTGCAACTGGCAGAATATCTAGTCAAACTAAAAATCCAAGCGGGCACCAAGTAAGCAAGTACAGTGCAGTATGACGGCGGCGGCGTGAGCAATGGGGAAGGGGACGAGCAGTTACACAGGGAAGGAGTGCAACAATAGTTTCATCGCAGGGGAGTCCTGCTGGCTCCCACAGAGTCGCCCTGGCCACGCGGGCGCCAGAATTGTTGGATAGAGGACACCTGGTCCACGCTCTGCCGAATCGAGTGCCAGCCCGGCTGGCCTACAGGAGAAGTTATATTCTCATGCCCGCGCGCGGCATGAGCGACGAGACGGCGGAGGAGGCAACGGGGCCGGATTATCGTCATCACTCTGGGCTACAGAACGGTCTGCGGCCATCCGAAGAGGCGCCGGAGCCAGCGCTGCAGGCATACCTAGAACCGCGGTCAGCGCCAAGACAAGAGCTGCCCTCCCCGCACTGACCCGCAGGGACTCGTACTCACAAGGTAGCGAGCTTCTCTTACGGGGCCACCTCGGAGCTCGCTCCTTGAAGTTTCGGGGTATGCCCCCTGCCAGCCCCCATGAAAAGTCTGGGCTGCGGCACAGCCTAATCGCAGGGGGTTTTGCTAGTCGCGCGCACGGCACCATCGTAGGTGTTGACGTTGACCCCGTGCATGCGGATGTCCAGTCCTGTGTCTTGCCAGCGCCTGCCCCCCACCCACCCACTGGAAGGAACGGACGGAAAAAGGCGCCATCATGGCTGTTGTAATCGGGCCGCGGTGTGCCCGCCCACGAAAGCATCGACAAGCATGCCGTCGTGACATAATGCAGGAGGGTGATGATGAGGAGGATGAGGGGGATGAGGGGGGGGAAAAGTAAGTGGCCCTGCTCGGACCCACCAGCGCACATACACGTGAAAAAGAAGGGCCTCGGCGACAGCAGTATCGAGGCGGTCCGAACCTACCTGATCAGCAAGAGGTTTGTGAATTCGAGCGCACTTCCACTACAGTCCATCACGCCTGAACGTCCTGGAGCGACGAACGGTCGTCGATGACGAAGATGCCGACGAGGGTGCAGGCGCAACAGCAAGCGTAGCTGGCGCAACAACCGCATCGCCTGGCCGATCTCGCAGCAGAGCATGCGGCCTCGCAGTGGCGACAACGTCCCGAAGCTGCCGGCTCGGCACCCTTGTTATGCATCAGGGGTCCTGTTGTTGTCCATGCAGCAAGTATTGCTGCAGCAGGCGGAGCCGAAAGGCGGCGCAGTCGTTCGGCCAAGGGCTCGGAGACCTCGACAGCGGCAGCCAGGTATCCATCAGCGCCCAGATGTAAGCACACATCGTTATATCTAGTCCCAACCGTTCTATCCAGTCCCAGGGCAGGATCGTCCATGGCACTCATGCGTTACCATCATGATCGCGCCCTCGAGAGGTGGTAACCGAGGGGGGTCACCGCGATGGTGTCTCTGACAGAGGGGTCGCCGAGGGGGGTTCCCCCAGGGGGGGTCCCCGTGGGGGTGTCCCCGAAGGGGGGTCCCTGAGAGGGGGTCCCCCAGAAAGGAGGGGCGGGCTACAACGAGTATTTTGTTTTGCGGCCGCCCCCGTTTCTTTTTGCTCTGTATTTGTTTTCGGAATTCATGTCGATTGTGTCCAAGGCCGACGAGGAGAAGCAGGACGAGTCGAGTGATGCAATTCGCATCTGCGAAAAGCACGCCTTGGCGCGGCCACCGAGAACAGTGTGCGTGAGATTCTGCGTCGTGCCCTCTGCTTGTTCGCCCGGCGGCTGTCGCCGGTCCCGCGTTGTTCGCCAGCCTGTGTGCCTCCCGCCCAGGGTCCAATTTCAACTTGCAATTGAGTCGGGCCTGTCCCTCCACAGGAGGATTATTCAGAAATAGTCTAAAACTAGTCAGGGGGCGATTGTTCTAGTATGTTTTGCATTTCTGGTATATGTTTGGACTATTTTTATCTCTCGTCCCAAATCCCCCTCTAGGAGGACATGCCCGACTTAAACTTACAACCCGCTCCCGAGGGCAATTATATTCAGGTGGTAACCACGTGGTCCGAGATTTGAAACGTTCCCTACGCGTTCGACAAGAGGCCATTTGTGCTTACCTTGTGGAGGAAACGAGTCTTCTGAGCTGTTTCTCGGATTCCAATCGGCCATGGTAAACAGACCTCGGCGCTTGCCCTCTAGAACAGGACGTCTCCACAGCTGCCGCTTCAAATTCTCGCTGCTCCCCCCATGGGGGGGGGGGGTCGCAATCCAGGGTGGGTAGGGGCAGTTCTGGATATACATGTTCCCCAATAAGTCCTTGCCTGAGGTGTCCCAACCTCCCTGAAGTCCGACGTCGCGAATAGCATGCGACATCGCAGGCAATTGTGTCTGGAGACCTTGGCCCTGTGTGTCTGCGGCAGCTCCCGAGCTGGATCGATCTGCGAGTGCCCTGGGACCCGCATCCGGGCGAAAACGCCCAGTGGGGGGGAAACAATGTGGCGCCAGGATTTCAGGGGCGTCCGTCCACCCAGACCGACCGACGCGCCAATTCTAATTATGATTGCCACCCCTGGTGCACGCAACAAGGTGCAGTTTTGCTGCGTGTAGTTGTAGATGTGTCCGACCCAGGGGCGCCTCGCTCTGATAATACAGTGCAGTGTCTCAGGCCCTGCCTGTGCATGCTATGCTGTGCACTGCTATGTCTTGTGACGCGTTGCCCTGTTGTGTCGTGCTGTGCTTTGTGCTGCTGCGTATTGTTATTACAGGCTTTGTATTGGTCTGCGGCGACATGATGCGATTGTCACGTGTGGTGCCATGCTCTGCCGTGCTGCGCAAAACGTTGGACATAGTTCAAATGGTAAGTTGTGCTACACCGCGCTACTTCTGATGCAGCGCAGTGCCATGGTAGCATACGTGTATTATGTACGATGCCCTGCTCCGCTATGCGAGTGTGAGGTGTTGTACAGTCCAAATAAGTGATCCACTACGGCACGGTTTGATATTGTCAGCCGCGCTATGCCATGCCATGCAGAGCACACGTATGTTAAACTATACGAGGCAATGCAACGTGATGCTATCGCATTCAAAGCAATGCCACGCCACAGCTTGCCACTACATGCCGTACACTGCTCTTCCAGACTACGCAGTGTTGCGATGCCATGGCGTGCTGGAGGCCAGGCGGTGTCATGCTGTGCATTGCTGTGCGGTGTCATCGCTGCTGTGCAAGCGGGTCTTCGTTTAGGAGCTCTAGCGACGCGCGTCCACTCCTTCCTTCCTCCTTCCTCTTCCTCCTCCCCCTCCTCCATCCCTTTTCCTTATGAAGAGCGTCTCCCGGTCGAACCCCAAAACGTGTCGGTAGGGCGAGCTGGGCGTTTCACTTCTGACTTTCTCATCCCTCGTGATCCTGAAGCTCGACACTTGCAACAACTTCACGGATTGAGGGGTGCCTTTTTCAAAAGGCAGTTCTCGCTCTGGTGCTGCGATAATCAGTTTTTCGGTTAAAATTGTGTCGGCTTCACGGATGGAGGGTGGGTCGTGTTCAAAATGTGGCCCTCGACTGAGCGCCGCTCACCTTCGTTTTAATAATTTGCAGCAATTTCAATTATGGATGGGGTCGATTTGTAAAAATGTGCTCTCGCTCTAGCACCGTGTATATTCTTATTGATCGTCTACACGAACTTCACGGATGGAGGGCGGTTCTTTTTGAAAGTGGGGCTCTCGCCTTAGCGCCGCGCGCATTCGTTTTCCCACGAAACACTTGCAGGATGTACGACTATTGTTTTCAACCTTGGGGTTTCGCCTGGGACTTCGCTATGTTAACAGATCCGAGACTTCAGCGCCCTTGGCGCTGTGGCTGTTTGACCCGGAGCTTCAACGCACGTAGAGTTGCACTGATCCACGTCGGCTGTTTTTCAGAGTGGAGGTGTCGCTTGAGACTTCCTCGAATTCCATGGCCGTATGTGTAGTCCTGTGCAAGGGTCAGACCCATGAGGGGGGGGGCGGTCCTTCTTCGAGAGGGGGATCTCGCTGGCCACCTACAAGCCTCGTCAAAAATAAACAGAAGACTTCTCAGTTCTGTGATTGTGGGGTCAGCGCTGTTCCAATCCTGACGGATGCCTGTTGACTCGGACGCGGTGTTGTCACAAAACTGACCCCACCCTCTCAGCATTGAAAAACGCGTTTTCTGACAAGTGCCCGACAGCATCGTGCTCCAGGATTTCAATTTCCATTTCTGTTTATTTTGACGAGGTTTGGAGTTGAACTGTACGATCGTCGTTTTTCGCCTCCTGATTGAGCGCCATCGTTCCTGACCTGACCTGACCTGACCTGACCTGACCTCCTCTTCCTCCCTCTCCTCCTGCTCCCCGTCGTCGTCGTCGTGATACCTCCATCTTTCTTCCGTGCAGATCACTCCTCCCTGCCGCTTCACCAGACGTGTCGGTAGGGCTGGCCGGGCGTTTTGCCCGAGGCTTCCCCACCTCGCGGCCGCACACTCTTTCGACGCAAAGTCGGGGGCGATGC
>CAUYUJ010015952.1:22500-27500 GCA_963575745.1 Prorocentrum cordatum
CTTCCAGCAGCTGCGCCTCGCCGAGGGCGTCGCGGGGGGTGCCCGGGTCAGGAGAGCCCCGAGGCCCTTCGAGGGGCGGGGGGCGGGGGACCCGAGCACGCAGGCCGCGGTCGGGTAGACGTAAGACTGGGGTCTGCTGGAACTCGGGTTGGCCGCTGCCTTTTTTGTGACGTTCCCCGTCGTGGGCTTCGGCGGGCCGGTCTTCGCGAGATGTTTGCAGCGGGAGTTCGCGCCACTCAGGCTAGGTCCCGTCATTGTCCTCACGGCTCCGTCGGGCCAGTTCCAGTCCCCCAAGCTCGAGCCTCACGTCTTCCCGACGATGCTGCCGCATACCCCACACTGCAATCGGCAGGACGCGCACCCAAAGCTTACTCTTGCAGAGGGCCGCTCGTGCGTGCAGCGGAACGGCTGCTGCTGGCAGCCCCGAGCGAAGAGCCGGGGGGCGTGGCGCGCCTGCTGCTCGGCGTGCACGGACGCGGGGGCTTCTTCCCCGGCAGGGTCACGGGCCTGTGCGCCGCCATGGAGGGGGGGCAGGGGCCCGAGGAGCGACTGCGCGTAACCCAAACCTCCGACGGCGTGGATGCTTTGGCAGTCCTGGCGCTTTTTGTTCATGGGTTTCGGCCTCTGGGGCCCGTCAACGGGCCACAGGGCCATCACACATGGATTTCAGACGAAACGCCACCCCTGGGAAAGGGGTCGGGATGTCCTGGGGCCTCGCAGCTAAAGACTCCCGTCGGCGGAAATCTCTGGAAGAGCGACCCTTCGCCAGAGTGGCCTCGAGGTGCGGGCCCACAGGGGGTCCCTCCAGCACCGGCCGGCGCGCCTGGATCTGTCCCCCCGCGGCCTCCGGAAGCCGCGCGCCAGAGGCCACTCCTGCCCAGGGGCACTTCCTGCGTGTGTCGCCCAGAGATACGCAAGTCGGGCCTGTCCCCCTGCAGGGGGATGTTCGGCGAAAAATGACAAGTACCCCAAAAATATCAAGAAATAGTCCAAACATAGTCTGGGGACCATTTTTTCAGTACTTTGTTGACCTTTTTGGGGTATTTTTGGGGGTATTTTTTATTAGTCGTCGAAAATCCCCCTGTAGGGGGACAGGCCCGACTTCAGCCCAGAGGAGGCCCTCCTCGGGGCCGCGGCCAGGCACGGGCTCGCGCTGGACTGGGGGCGCCTGGAGCGCCGGGCCGTGCTGGAGTTCC
This sequence comes from Prorocentrum cordatum, assembly GCA_963575745.1. Classification (NCBI taxonomy): domain Eukaryota; class Dinophyceae; order Prorocentrales; family Prorocentraceae; genus Prorocentrum; species Prorocentrum cordatum. The sequence goes on from CAUYUJ010015952.1 coordinate 23,697, forward strand.
TGGAGGCGGACCGCCCCGGGGAGGTCGCCGAGGACTGGGTGGTCTACGCGGAGGTGCCGCTGGCGTGAGAGAGGGCGCTGGCGAGAACCATGACGACGACGACGACGACGACGACGACGACGACGACGACGACGACGACGACGACGACGACGACGACGACGACGACGAGCAGGAGGAGGAGGAGGAGGAGGAGGAGGAGGAGGAGGAGGAGGAGGAGGAGGGGGAGGAGGGGGGAGGGGGAGGGGAGGAGGAGGGGAGGAGGAGGAGGAGGAGGAGGAGGAGGAGGAGGAGGAGGAGGAGGAGGAGGAGGAGGAGGAGGAGGACTGGGTGGTCTACGCGGAGGTGCCGCCCGGGCCCGCGCCGACCCTGCGAGGCACCGCGGACTGGGAGCCCTTCCTGGGGGATCGAAAAGTGACATGAAGATAAGAACTCGGAGGTCCGCTCGGATTTCTCGGATCGGCGCTGGGGCCCCCCTGCGGCGCCTCCGGCGCCGAACTTGGCGCGCTCCGCGCGCCAGGGAGGGGGGACCAGCGCGGATCCGAGAAATCCGCTCGGACCTCCGTTTTTTTTTGTTTATGCCACTTTTTGCTCCCCTATTTCTGGGCGCCGCGGGACGCGATCCCGTACCACCGCATGCCCGTGGACGACGCCGTCTGGTACCCGCCCTTCCTCGAGGGCAGGCGCCTCGGCGGCCGCTTCGCCTTCGACGGCCTCCGGCTCGTCTCCTGCGCCCTCTGGGAGCTCCGCGCCGAGGAGCTCGACGGGATGCTGTCGGGGAGCGGCGCGGGCGCCGGGGCCGAGGCCGGCTGAGCGCCTCGGAGCGGGTGGCGGGCGCCGGCCTCGCCGGCGGAGGGCTGCCAGAGCCGGCCCGGCGTCGCCTGCGTGGGTGACTGGGCAGTCGGAGGCCCGCCGGTCGCCGAGCCGCGCCCGCCGCGAGGGGCACTCGCCAGGTGCTGCTCCGAGCAAGGGGCCTCGTCGTCTCACCATGTCAGGGTGAGGGCATCGGCTTGGTACCGCCCCCCCCTCTCTGACTCTCCCGCCTCCGTCCCTCCTCCCCCCCTCCCCTGCCCTCTCCCCATGCTCCCTCCGTCCCTCCCGCCCTCCCCCCCTCCGCTCCGCGCAGTCCCTCTCCTTCTCCCGCTCATCCGTTCTGCTGCCCCTCTCCCCCGACGTCGCCTTTCTTGCAGGACGTGGGCCGCCAGGGACCTGGACCCTTTTCCCCGGGCCGGCTTTGCATCCTGACTCGTTTCTGAACGGCCCCTCGGGCCAGAAAGCGGACTGCAGAGGCCGAAACCGAAGATGCATTGGCCGTCGCGAGGTTTTTGTTTGCGTCGCCCGGCCCTGAGAGCCCCCCCCCCTTCTCCCACAACCCCCCGCCATCCCGGCCCAAGTTCGGGTATAGCCAGAACCCCAGGTAAGGGGACCCAGTTGGTGGTAGGTCCCCGGAGCCCTTGAATTGGCCAGAAATTTTCTATAAACCAGGTCTGCCGTAGCTGGTGTTTGTCGGGTGACGGCAGCTCCGGTTAGTGGAACGGGGCGGGGGGGCGTCCCCCAGCACACGTCACCAAACCAGGTTCCACTGAACCCAGTCCTGCCAACGCCCGACAGTTATGGGGGCACCCCTTCCTGTTGCCAGCGCTGCTGCGCCACCCCAAACAGGAGGCACGAGGCGTGCGAGGTGTGCGCCGAGAGCCTCGGGGCGCTCCCACGTGGGGCCCAGGAAGGGCCTCCTTCTGGGGCAAGAGCGTGAGAGAGGGCGCTGGCGAGAACCATGACGACGACGAGGACGAGGAGAAGGAGGAGGAGGAGGAGGAGGAGGGGGAGGAGGAGGAGGAGGAGGAGGAGGAGGAGGAGGAGGAGGAGGAGGAGGAGGAGGGGGAGGAGGAGGAGGAGAGGGAGGAGCAGGACCACGCAGCGGGGAGAAGCAGCCACGATGCGAGGAGCGGGGAGGTTGGAGGGAGGGAGGCGCGCAGAGGGGGGAGCTTCCGCCCAGCTTCCTACTCGTCCGCCTGCCGCAGGGGGCCCGCCCTCTGGCCACCGCCGTGCCCTGGGCGCAGCCCGCGGCATGCCAGGACTCGGCGTGCGGCAGGATCTTCGGCGACCTGCTGAACCGGCCCCTGGGCGGCTTCGTGTTCATGGCGTTCTGGCTGGGGAGCCCCGTGCCCCCTTCCGATCCTCGGGGGCGGCAGAGAGGGGGGGGGGATGACTAGGGGGTTCCGGATTTCATGGCGCCCCTTCTTATCCCATTGCGTCCCTGGCCCCCCCTGGGCCGCGCACATGCCGCGGGTCATGATTTGCACCCCCCCCCTCTTGGACGCCCCCCTCTTGGCCTCCCCCCTCCGATCGAGGCCCGAGGTTCGCGGATCGAGGTTTTGGCAGGTCTTTTGCCGAAGAAGACAGACAGCATAAAGCATAAGCCCTCGGAGGTCCGCGCGGATTTCTTGCCTTGCATGCGGCTGTTGATGATGGTGATGGTGGTGGCGATGATGATGGTCATGACGCTGTTGATGATGGTGATGCTGATGTTGCTGCTGATGATGCTGATGATGCGGCTGATGATGCTGATGCTGATGTTGATGCTGATGATGCTGCTGCTGATGATGCTGATGATGATGATGATGATGATCATGATCATGATCATGATGATGATGATGCTGATGATGCTGCTGCTGATGATGATGATGATGATGATGATGATGATGATGATGATGATCTAAAGAGGCAGTGGGCAAGGCCAGTCACGCGTAAATGACGAGGATAGCGAGGATGAGTAGACGCCCGAGTAGCAGCACAAGCAGGAAGAATGGGAATGAAGATGTGTGTACGTGTGTAGGTGTATATACATCTGTATGTGTGTGAAGACAGAGAGAGAAGCCTATACATATAGAGAGAGAGGGAGAGAGGGAGAGGGCGAGCGGTAATTAGCGAGGGCTTGAACACGTGCCCCATATACAGGATTCTGGAGCTCACGATCTGCATCTACGTCGCGTTTTCCCCAGAGTACCAGGAGCCTTCTTTCCGCCATCCTCCGCACGGGGGAGTCGGCTGCTTCTTCTGTGGATGTTGCTTCTGCAGCCGGGTTGCCTCGAAAGGCTTGCCTGGCTCTGTTTGTTTTTATCACTGCATTCCCCAAGTCAGGCAGATGCTGGTGATTTCCAGGGCGAAGCCCATTCCAAAGCAGGCCGCGCCAGATTTCAAGTCAGGCCACGTCAGGTCCCAAGTCGGGCAGATGGTAGGGACGCTTCAGACGAAACACCCACGCCAGAGCAGCCCAGGCGGGCCGCAAGCCAGGCAGACTGAGAACGCTCGGGGCGGAACCCGCTCCAAACTAGGCCAGGCGGCCAGGCGGGGCCCTCGAGCGAACAGGCGGACTCTCAAGGCGGGTACGTTCCGAGCCAGGCAAAGCCAGGCCACAAGCCAGGCAGTCAGTGAGAACGCTCTGGGCGAAACCAGTCCCTCGAGCCAGGCCAGACCAGCTCCCCAGGCGGATGTTGCGGACATCCTGGACGGGAGGCACCGCCAGAGAGCCCGAACTGGGCCAAGCCAGGCACGGCCAGGGCCCAAGCCAGGCAGGTTTTGAGGATGTCGTGAGCGGAACGCGCACCCGGGTGCCCAGTCCGCTTTCCTGAGCTTCGCTTCCTTCTGAGTCGGGGAGCGACCTGCGGTGCAGCCTCCCCAGGCATGCGCCCTGCTGTAGAATCGTGTTGGGGGGTTCCCTGGCCCATCCTTCCATCAGTGTGGAGCGGGCTGCTTTCGCAGCGTGTTTTCGTTTTCTTCTGGCGTAGGTCATGACGCTCGTGCGGT
>CAUYUJ010015952.1:32500-42500 GCA_963575745.1 Prorocentrum cordatum
CCCTCCAACTCGCGTTCTGGCGGTGCCTTTCTCTCCCGCCCTTCTCTCCTCCTATGTCCTGCCGCCTGCCGCGCAAGGAGGCCCTCCGCGGTCGGCCTGCGGACCATCCTTTCCTCTGCTCCTCCCCGCTCCCCCCGTCTCCTCTCTCCTGCGCTCTGCGAGCTCTCCTCTCTCTTTCGCTCTCTTTCTCCTTCCTTGAATATCAGCGTAAAAAATCAGAAAAACCTGTTTTTTGGTTTTATGCGAAGTTGGTTCCGCCAAGTGTTTTCATAGTAGTACTACAGCTAAGGACCTCAGAATTTGCCAGGCCGACGCGCCATAACATACTGCCCCTCCGGCTCCTCGCCTGCTCATCTTCACCCTTCTCCTCCTTCTCCATCCGCCCCTGCCCCGCTCTCCCTCCTGGGCGGGGATGGATTCGCGCATTTCGCAGGATGTGGCTCGAGCTCAACGAGGAGGCTCGAGAGCCCGACGATCCAAGCCAGTCCACGGCTTAGCGTGCTTAGGACCAGAGGCAGCCGAGGTGCAGTTCTAAGGTGCTGTTGTTAACTTGCCCAGCAGCCGCGAATGCTTGTTCTTGTATGTTCTGTTTTGGTTTGCACTGAGACTGCGACCCTCCCGGCGACGCTTGTGCGTCTCTGGGATCTCTCTTTTTCCCCGCTTCCAGCGACCGCCTTTTTTGGGGGGCTCTCTCAATCCCCTTTTTGCATCGGCGCAGTGGTGGTGTCGGCTGGGGAGCCTCCCTTCGCCTCTCCATCAGCACTCAGGCCCTGGCCCCCGACCCGAACCCCAGAGCGGTATAGGCGAGGGAAGGAGAGAAGACCAGGAGGAATTAGGCGGGGAGGCCCCATTTACTACCAGAACCCCGTACTGGGGAACTCGGGCATAGACCTTGTTCGATGATGGCGCATTATCGGGACATCGACCCTTGCGACGCCCGCCCTGGAAGAACATGCCGATGATAGAGGCACGAGTAAGAAATCGAATATTGGCACCCTCAGAACAAAAGCACAAACACGATCATGTGCACACACGCACACACGACACACAGACACATAACATGTGCCACATGACATGCGCACACACATGACAGGCGAACCCCGCGCACTCCCCACAGGAGCACTCCATTATCTGCTTGGACCACCCCACCCTCCCCCTGGCCCACCCCCCACCCCCCGAGCAAAGGAGAGAGCGAAGAGGAGAGGCCATGCCTCAGCCCAGCCCCGAGCAACAACGTGAATGCGAGGACGTGGGACAGAAGTTGAAATCAGGCCCCGAGCACGCTGCCACGCTATCGCCCCCCGCCCGCCAGGAAAGGGGGCCCACTCCCTGAGAGATCTCCCGGCGCAGGGGGAGTGGGCTCCACGTCGTCAGGGTGCAAGACCCCCACTCCTTGGGGGGCGGTGCAAGACCACCACCCGGCGCAATGGAGTGACCAGAGGGCGACGACGCCCCAGCGGACAGATCACCCGAGCATATTTCTCACCTGAGCTGTTTTTGTTTTGTCTCCTGCGTTTATACTGGGCCAGAGTAGCCTTCTGCGCTCGCTTTGGCGGCGCTTCCCCGCCCGCCCCCCCCCGCCCATTCCACCCGCCTGTCAGTCGGCGCTCTACTCCGCGGAGGTCGGGGGACCACAACTGCGCGGCGCCCCGGAGAGGCACCTTAGGATCAAGACGCCCAGACCGAGGCGCCTCACTTCGCCTGCCGGTCCCGGGTGATCAGGCGGGAACCAGCTTCACGCTGCCCGTTGTGCGGGGGAAGATTCTCGGAATCCAACCGCCCCCGCACATACATGGCAGCGAGCCGTCCCCGCCCGCCCCACTCATCGTAGTCTGGGCCAACGTATAGCGGTGAGGAGCACATGAAGGGTCGTACCTGGGACGTGTTCCACAAAGCGCACCCCCACCGCACCAAGCTTAGGTCACCGTGAGGCGACGGGAGAAGTCCGGGCTGGGGGGAACCCGAACGATCCCCCATCTGTGGGTTGGCCGCCCCCAGGCGCCATCGCAATTCTGCGCGCGCACTCGACCGAACGCCCCCCCGGGCACCCGGAGAGCGTTGCCCCTCGGCTCAACTGGGAGGTTTGGGCACTTCGAGCTTATTTCGGCGCCGTACCGCCCAGTCTCTTACCCCGAGACGCCTACCGCTCCCGTCCGACTCGGCGGTCTATGGACGTGCGGGTGCGGTTAACATTGGCGGTCACACCCGGCACCGCGGCCCCGGGAGCAGGGCGTAGGCTGGTGAGAACTACGGGCGCGTCCCCCGACGCCATAGCTAAGGCTGGACGTGGCATGTGTTTCCGAGGATCCGACACGCAGCATGGAGCAACCCAGACACGAGACCCGAGACCCTGCATGCACCAACCCAGCGCGCATGCCACGCCGCGCAAACACGCACGCACACAAATACACGCCAGGCACATGCAACACTCAAACGGTCGCACGCGCGCGCAAAGACACTCGACCCGTCTGTTGCCAATATTCGTAGTTCCGCCGTGCCCGTGGATCGTGGCCCGAGTCCGCCACCGCTTCGGAGTGTGGGCCGCTGGCCAGAAATTCTTGGGCTGGGCCCAAGATCTCGTGACCACGGATCTCTGTGACCTTGGGCGGTGTCGCGGGTCCAGGGCAGTGGGCGAATGAAGGGGATCAGGTCAGAGTATGATGTCGCCGCGTGAGCCGGGCCGTCTTCGGGTTTCTTGAAATCACATTTTGGGGCCTCTTAGGGGCAGCTCGGGGCTGTCTTTGCGCCTTGTTTGGCCGTTCTAGGCTGCCGTCCAGGGCGATCTTAGTGGCGTTTCGGGACTTTGGGGATTGGAGCCGTCTTGGGCGATCTCCTTGGCTCTGGATGCCGTCTTGAAGCGCTCCTTGGACATGAACAAAGCATTGGACATGCAAATTACAACTTTTCATCCTCACGTTTTTCTGTTCTCGGATGCGTCTTGGGCCTCCCCTGGGCCATGTTTAGCGGTATCTTAGGGCCCTGCTGGGCTTTTGAGGCCCTCTTCGGGGCCTCTTGGGGTCGCCCTGGAAGCCTCGTAGCGTACCGTGGGAGCCTTGAGGTATCAACCGATGGTAGCACACGAAGTCTACTCGGGATTGTTCGTAAAGAATTGATAATCTTGATTATCGGCCGTATGAAACGTAACGCAACCTTTTACATGACTCAGGGGCCCCTGAACATCAAACGGCGATGGTACATGGCAATCGTATTGCAACGCTGCAAGCAATACTTCACATCTGTGCTAATCTGCATACACACTGATAAGAATGAACACTACACAAATTCGGTAGAACAAGGGTGATATCGACACGGGCGGAAAAAGGAGTTAGCACAGATTCGCTTTAAACCAATCATCGCCTAGAACAGGGCTCCCCAGAACTTTACCAGGAAACAAAACTCAAACTCGAAACTAACCAGAACTTCAAAACGATCGGGAACGGGACCGAAGCTAAAACAGACAAACATCCCTGACACCGCAGGTCCCAGGACACAAACCTTGTCCGACAAGACTGTGAAACCACCGGCGGTCGCGACAGCGACATATATCTCCTTAATTATTTTCAGCAGCCAGGCGATCGGTCGACCTCGCCTGGCAAACAAGTCCGCGCCTCCGACGGCGCTCAGCAAGTCGTGCTTCTCGAAGCACCTCAGCAAGTGCGGCATCGCCGCCATGTCGCCATAGGCGTGGGTCCCCCTCGTCGTAACGATCAGCTGAAGAATGCCCCGTGGGCGTACTCTGGCAGCGGCTGGAACCTCGGCTGTGCCAGGTCCAGATTGTAGCGCGTCGGAGCCTGGCAGCACATGTCGCGCGTCTTCTTCTGCTTGATCGGCTTCGTGCTCGTTCCTGTCGTGGCGGTCTCCGCCGTCGTCGATGTGGTCGGGACTGGTCCCGTCTCCGGCTCCAGCGTCTTGTAGTCTGCGCTTGTCGTCTTGCTCGTCAGGTGCATCCACCACACCCCTGCGCAGAACCCACAGCCGAACGCCAGGATGAGACATATCACGATGCCGAGCATGAGCAGCTTCGTGATCAGGTCGCTCCAGTCGTCGGGCGCCGGTGTGTTGAACAGCTCAACGCCGCTGGGCGTGTACTTCATCAACTCTCCGGCTGCACTCGATGCTCCGCTCGCTGCCAAGGTTGCCGCCAACTTCGCACCACTCGCGCCAAAATGGCGCTTCCTCTGTTTGGGCTTCTCCTTTGGCTTCGCCTCGAGCTCGTCCGCCAGGTCATCTCCAGCCTGGTCCAGCTCCTTCTCGCGCTGCTCCATCGCGCGCTTGGTCAGCTTCTTCCCGGCCACGAAATTCGGGTCGTACCGTAGAGCGTGAACTCCACGGCGCAGCACGTCCGCCATCTGCTGGCGTGCGGAGAGCTTCGTCAACCCGTCCGCCATCTGCTGCTGGGTGTTCACCCACTTCCACACTGCGCCGATCTCTTCCATCTGCTCGTTCACAATCTTCACCTCGATGGCCGTCCGCTTCTCCGTGATGCCCAGGCCTGCTGTGGCTGACCTTGAGGCGTCGTAGAGACACTTCGCATCCGTGATGAACGGCGACTCTCCGAGGTACAGCATCGCTTGGTCTGGCTTGAAGTCTGGCCGCAAGCTCAGCGTCAGGTAGATCTTCACCCACATCAGCGAGTCCACGCCTAGCGCAGCTGCCTGCGCCACCGCGGACAGCGAGCTCCTGCACAGCCGCACGAGCTTCTTCGAGGCCCACTCCACCCCCACGAACGGTGTCGGGTTGCCGTTTGGCAGGTCGTCGTCGGGTCCAACGAAGATCGTATAGCCACCCTGCGAGCTCCCGTCCAGGCGGCTTGCCCAACTCGCGTCGGAGTAGCCTCCCACGCGCAGCTCGCTCCAGGCCTTGTCGAACCCGAAGTAGAGTCCCACGTCCGCGTTGGCCTTCAGAAAGCGCAGGTCCTTGTTCGCGTCAAGGAGGTCCTGCACCGTAGCATTTCCCGTGGCCGCTGCCCTGAAAGAAACAGTCGCTGCGGCTATCATCACTCCTTGAGCCGCAGGCCACTGCAGCTGACCGTTCAGGGTCCTGAAACTGGTGAGCTCCCTCGGCGTCAGCGCGCTCGTCGGGTCTGCCCGACGGTGCTTCTCGATGGTGATGGGCTTCACCGCGTGCAGGTACTTCTCGAACTTCAGGGTCACCGCGTAGGTGCTGAGAGACTGCTCTACCTCGCCGCCGGTGAAGATCAGGCTCGGCCCGAAGTCCCACTTGCCGAACGTGAACTTCTGGTTGAGCGCGCCCAATCTCGCTTGGAAGCACTCCGAGTTGTCCAGCATGGTGTGCAAGTCGTCCTCGCAGTTGACTCCCTCGCCGCATCCGATGAAGTCGTCCACGTGCTTGCCGATCAGGCCGTCCACCACGTAGGTCTGGTCCTCGAAGCTGCACACGTCGAACGGGTCGTCCTCGACCTTCGCCGGGCGCAGGGACAGCAAGAGGCAGTCCTCGAGCCAGTGGTTCCTGAACCCGATCTCCTTCGTGACTTCGTCGGACCGGTAGTGCCAGAGCTTCGGCGACCTCGGGTCCCCGAAACATGGCTTGATCATCTTCAGCAGCTGTCCAGGTTGCACGCCGATCTGCTGAGAGAGCATCTCCCTCATCTCCTTCGTCGGGCTCGCGACAGCTTGAGTCCGCGTACGCTCACGTCCTCCGCCTGCAAGAATGCGGACTTCACATCCGCCGTGAACAACCTCCACTTCCGTAGGGGCGCCCAGAGCATGACCGTGTGCCGGCCCAGTCTGCTCAAGGTCGGCGCCTCCTTGTCGAGCTGGCCCTCGGCGACGTCGCGATGCTTGATCCCCTGGTACAGCACACGCGCGTTCGCCACCTTCTGTCCGTCTTTCATCTTCCACTTCAGCAAGAACCGCAGCGGACAGCAGGCTGCTGGGTCCACGTCTTCCTCGTTAATGGGCTCCCAGCCGTCGTTCTGATTGAACACCTCGAGGGCCTCCAGCTTCGCTGCGTAGAACTGTTCCTTCTCCTCGGGCGTCAGCTTTCCCTCCACGATGGTGGGGGCTTTCCGCTTGAAGGCCAGCATGTAGACCGTCGCAGTGGACTCTTCCAACAATAGCATCTCGTCGTCTACTTCTTCGAGCAGCGTGGCGTGCTCGTCAGGAGGGTTCAGCTTGGCCCACGTCAAGCGGGCTCGCTTCGATAGCGGCACGCCATCCAGCTTCTCGGCCTCCTCTACGCTCCTCTTGGCCATCGTCTCGATGTAGAGCCGGCTGGGCTCTGGCGCTGCATGGCTCGATGCACTTCCGCTCGCGGCGGCGCCAGCGTCAGCCGCTGGGGAACGTGGTGAGTCTCGATCAACTGCTTCCACGCCACCAGGATCGCCAGGCTGAGCTTCTTCGGGAGCTGCCGCTGCAGCTGCCCCCGATGCCTCGCCGGGCTCCTCCGTGTCTGTCTCCTGGACGTCGGGTCCCCGCGCCTGCGGCTGGTCCCCCATGTCGTCCAGGTTGTCGTCGTACTGGGGCGTCTGCCCCTCCTCCGCCAGGTCCCTGTAGTTGCAGGTGCCCTTCGTCCGCTTCAACGCGCGGCGCAGCTTCTCGATCAAGCTGAGCGGGCTGTCGGGGTCGTCCCTGCGGCCCTCGCGCTCGCGGGCCTCGCCTGGCAGTTCGGGTCGTAGCTGCTCGACCGTGCACCTGTAGATCACGCGCCCGTGTGTGGCCCAGACCACTGAGGTGTGCATCACGTCGTCCTCGTTGGGCTTCGCCTTCACGGCCACCACCAGCGCGGGGCCGAACCAGTGGCACTTCTCCAGGCCACGCGAAGGCTCAGGTCTCCAAATGTAGACCCACTCGCCAACCTCGTATTCTCGGCGGGTCGGCCTGCTGCGGGCCAGCAGGGCTGTGCGCACGGCGCGCGAGCAGTTGGCCTCGATGAAGGCCGTGCCGGCAGCGACACGCCGCAGCATCATCTCGTGCACCTCGCTCCTCGGGTCGACCAGCGCGGACTGCTCGGCCAGGCCGAAGTCCTCGTCAGAGAGGGCGCTCAGCACGCGGGGCTGAGTCCCCAGCACCAGCATGGCGGGTGAGAACCCGTGCGCGTTCCGCAGTAGGTTGCGCTGGCTGGCCGTCATCCTAAGGGCTGTCTTGAGCGAGTCGTCGGGGAACTGCATGTGGTACTTGCTCAGCTGCTCCCTCCGAACCGCGTGGTTCCGCTCCATCAAGCCCAGCTTGTGGTGCGCGCCCTTCGGTATCAGGTCGAGCTTGATGTCGTGCTTGCTCATCCAGGAGTGCATCTTCTTTGACGTGTGCGAACCGCCCATGTCCATGCGCATCGTCTCGGGCTCGCCGGCCCAGCTAATCCAGAGCTTCTCGAAGAGCTTCTTCTCCTTCTTGAAAGTCTCCTTTGCGATGGGGTAGTCGACCTCGTAGCGCGTGAACTCGTCCATCATCGCTAGGATCTTCCGCTCCTTCGTCTTCCAGGTAACGTAGTACACGTCAGTGCTGACCACCTCGTTGAAGCGCTTGGCCTTCGGGAGCACGGCCACGCGCACGGTGCGCGGTCGCTGTCTCTTGAGGCAGATCTCGCACTGATAGAGCCTGGCGCACTGGATCCACTCTGCTGGGGCACCTGCGTGTCGCATGGCGTTGGCCAGCGCCGCATTCGAGGGGTGTCCCAGGCTGACGTGGGCGCTCTTGACCGCACGGATGGTCGAGACGTTGAAGCGCTTCATCAGCTCCTGCATTACGTCTGTGTACTCGATGGCGTCGATGTCCTTGTGCACTTCCTCGGCTGTGTAAATCTCGTCGATGTCGGCGGCCATGCCCTGGTAAGCAATCAGGTAAGCCATCCGTCGAGCCATCGGTGCGGGGTAGTTCTGAGCCTGCTGTGCGAGCTTGCCGCGTAGTGTCACGTGCTCGCCCCTGCACTCGCACCTCGGACCCATGTGATCGACGAACTCCTTGTTAGTGGACTGCAATCGCGTCGGCTTCTGGTACGGCTTGTCCACTCCCTTCATGGGGAACTTGGCTCCCAGGCGGCACTGGTCCAGCCGGCAGTGGTGGCCCGGCAGTGCCTTCCACGTCTTGGTGCTCCAGTGCGCTCCTGACCATGGGCCTTCCACATAGGCGTGTCGGCCTCCATTCAGCTGCTTCACGAACGAGTCACGGACCAACTTCAGAAACGTCTTCTCCTCGCGAACCCTCGCCTCGTGGATCTCCGCGGCGCGCTCTGCTGAGAGCGAGGCGTTCACGTACTGCCACGAGCACCATACCTTGCACGGGGGTGCGAAGAACATGTCGTCGGGTCTCTCGACGTCGATCTTCCTCAGGAACGCCTTAATCACCTTCGGCTTGGAGAAGTCCCAGCCGTCCTCGAGGCGGAACTGCATGACGTCCACCATGGGGTACTCGAGCAGCGCCTGCGACAGACCTCCTGCGTCCACGAATACCTCCCAGACCTTGCGCGGCGGGGGTCCTCGGAGCAGCTCCTTCATGCCGTCGTGTGCCTGCTCGAGGGCCAGGGCCAGGTCGGTGTAGGTGTCGGGGTCCATCGTGCTCGGTCTAGCGCTCTCGCTCGAACCCGCCGCCGAAAACTCCTGGGTCCGCTCACTTCCCACGTCGTCTTTGTCACTGATGTCAAAAAACTCGGTGACCGTCTCGAGGTAGTACGCGTCGGGGTCCACGTCGGACGATTCAGAATCGTCCTCGGACTCGCTCGGCGGTGCCTCGGACTCGTTGTCGGTCGAGTCGTCGCTGCTGGGCTCGCCCTCGGTCGGCGCGCCCTCGTTCATCGCGTCGTCGGTGACCCTGCCGGCGCCACCCAGCAGGTCGATGATGAAGTGCCCCTTCTCGTCTCGCTCGGACTTCATCCAGCCTTTGTCGGGGAGGTCCTTCATCATAAACGTGCCGGCGCGATAGTCCTGGACCAAACCCCACTCTTCCATGCACGGACGGGCGATGAGCAGCGGCGTCCACCCCTCGACGAGATGGATCGTGATCTGCTTCTTGACGCCGAACGGCCACACGTTCAAGGTCACGGACCGCTTGGCCTCCAGCGTCTTGCCGTCTCCGAATCGAAATCGTCGGTCGCTCTTGCCGTACTCGACCTCGTGCAGCAGCTGGCGTGAACGCAGCAGCTCCTCCCACTGCGCCCAGATCTTGTCGCCCATGACGGGTCGCGTCGCACCGCCGTCGCTGATGCCCTTGCCAGTCGACATCAGGTACACCTCCTCGGTCGAGTTAGCGTACTCTAGCGTCTCCACGTCTTCTACCATGGCGGCGTGCTCCGAATCGGGCTTCACGAAACCTCCTCCACGGAATCGCTTGAACCTCGGGCCGTGCTGCTGTGTCGAGCCAGTAGCGGTCGATCCTGCCGGCGTCGCCGACGGGGGCCTGTTGAAGATGTTCACCTTCGGCCTGAACACCTGGCGCGAGCCGGTGCCCTTGCCTTTGCCTTTGCCTTTGCTGCGGCCCTTGCCCTTGCCGCCCGTCGGCTTGGCAGAGCGCGACGCGCCCTTGCCGTGTTGAAAGTTGTTGCCGGGCGCGACAGCGACGATCGGGTAGAAACCTCTCGACTTGGCGATCTCCGCTACGCGCCTCTTCGCATCCACGAAACTGAGGTAGGCCTCGTCGCACGCGATCTGGGCTTCTTCCACGTCCTGCGGCAGCTCGTCGGCGACGTCGGCCTCTTCCTCGTACTCTTCAGCGTCGTACTCCTCGTACTCGTCGTAATCGTATTCTTCCTCCTCCAGGTATGAGTCTTCGTAGCTCAGGCCTCGCTCCCACTCGTAGTCGTTCGTGTAGTGCACGTCGTCCTTATGACCCTGCCCGACCAGCATCCTCTCAACTCGCTTCACGTCGCGCTTGTCGGGTACGGCTTCGGCTCCATATGTATCGAGTAGGGCCTTCTTCACACTAGTCCAGCTGAGGCCGTTGGCACATTGACTTCGTACCTGGGCGGCGCCCGAAGGTGGGACGGCCGCTCGTGAGAGGAGGTGCTAGCCCGCCAGCATGTCGGGAATCTCCATGCCGACCTCCTTGAG
>CAUYUJ010015952.1:52500-155000 GCA_963575745.1 Prorocentrum cordatum
CATGATGGCTTGGAGTCCCCTTTTACCTGTGGGGTGCGGCGGCAGGCCGGCGGGAGCCAGCGGAAATTAGAAACGCCGCCAAGAGATGCCATGTTGTTTGGATTCAGGGCTTCCAGAGTGAGCACGTTAAGGACCCCCGAATCAATCTGGGAAGACCATGTGGCCTGGACTGACCCCAGGAGGGGTCTGGGGACTGATTTGCATCCATATCCATGCCTTCGCGGTCAAGGTACCGAGGCTCGATCCTGTGGACACGCGATCCCACGGATGCGTTCCGCGCGGGGCGTTCGCGCAGAGACGCCCTGCATCCTTGGGGTCGCGGCCTGGGAATCCGGACTGCGAGGCCGTGGACAATCGTCTGCTGCCCGAGTGATTCGGGGCGAGCGGGCCGTTTTGGGACTCGGGTCGCTCTCAGAGGATCTCCTGAGCGCCTGGGCCTCCGACTGTTGCGAGAGACCGCCAGGTGGCCATTGGGATTTCGAGGTCATCGAGCCATCTGTCACCAGACAGTCTTGGGATTCTAATTCAGGGGAGGTGGTGCGCGAACCAGCCAATCTTACTCTCGAGTACAATTCAGCAAAACATTTCGGACGCCCGCCCTCATATTTTTGGTCGGCGCTGGACCCCTCCTCCCGGACGACCCCCGGTGGCGATTCTGGCCCCGCCTCTGGCGTGTTCCGCGCACCAGGGATGGCGTTCGGGGAAAAGAAATCCGCGCGGACCTGCGACAGTTTGTGCATGTATATGTATGCGTGGATGCGTACGTGTGTACATATGTATACATTTACGGTAGATGTGTGGGCGTCAGGGGGGTAGCGTGTCACATCGGCCGCATTCGCTTGCATGGCAGCTGTTCTGGCTGGTTCCGCGCCCTCCAGGGAGGGCATGGACGCCCCCGGGACCACCGTGCCGCGCCCTTCGCCCGTGCGATACTGCGGGTGGTGCGCGGGACCCGTCGGGCGAGGGGAGTCGCTGGCCCTGGCCGAGGGCGGGTCCCTCCTGGAGGTCTGCGAGCTGTGCTACATCATCGGTCTGATTCGGCAGGCGGCGTGGCGCGCCCGCCTCAGCGTGGAGGAGAGGGCGGCGCTGCTCGACTCCGCCCGGCTCCTGGGCGCGCTGCTCTCCGCGCTCGCCGGCCTGGGGCTCGATGGCGCCGAAGGCGAAGGCCGTCGCCAAGGGCAAGGCCAAGGCTAAGGCTAAGGCGAAGGCCTTGGGCCGAGGACGCGCCCGCGGCCGAGGGCGCGGCGCCGGCGGCCTCGGGCGAGGAGCCGCGGGGAGAGGCGGAGGTGCCGCCGCCTTCCCGCCTGTTGCCCCGGGCCTGGCGGCGGCCGCGGCGGTCGGCGGCGCCGCGGCGGCCGCGCCCGCGGGCGGCGGTGCCGGCGCGCCCGCGGTGCCTGGCCTGGCGGCGCTGCCCGGCCTGCCGGGCTTCGGAGGCGGCGGGGCTGCTGGGGCGCCCCCGGCGGGCGGCGCCGTGCCTGACGGCGGAGGTGCTCCCCCCGGCGGCGTGGGCGCCGCGCTGGTGGGCGCGCTCGCGGGCGGCGGCGGCGGCCCTCCTGGAGGCCCTCCTCCTGGTGCGGTGCCGGGGGCCCCGGCGATCCCTGGTGTGCCGATCGCGGTTGCTGGCGGTCCGATCGCCCCAGCGGGCGGCGCGCAGCTGGGACCACTCGTGGACGGTCCGTGGCGTCAGGCCGTGACTCTGATTGGCGCCGACTGGCGCCGAGGGGTGAATCTCGAGCTCCCGACCTTCGACGCAGCTGGAGGCATCAGCGGGACGGCCCTCTTCGAGGTAGAGGAGATCGGCACCACGGGCCCCTCTGGGCAGTACCTGAGCGCCCAGTTCAGGGGGGCGTCGCTGGCGGCCGAGGCGATGCGGCTGGACGGCCTGTTCCCACCGCGCGGCACCGGGCCTGCGGGCCCCCTGCACTTGTGCGGGCAGGGACCGGCGCTGTGCGGGGAGCCCGCTGTGCCAGGCCGAGGAGTCCTGCATGTCGAGTGGCTGCGGCTGCGCTCGAACCGCGGGTTCGTGGAGCCGTGGGTGCGGCCGAGCGCCTTCGGTGGGCGCGGCGGCGGCGGTGCCTTGGCGGGAGGCGCCCCAGCCGGGGGCGCGGCCCCCGACCGCCTGGCGGCAGCTGCCGCGGCGCGCGCGCAGGCTGCTGCGGCGACGCCTGGCCGCGCTGGTGGCGGTCGCGGCCGCCGCCGCCCCCGGAGCTCCTCGGCCTCGCGGAGCGACGACGACGGTGAGTCGCGTTTTCGCGAGGCCCCCTCCCGCGGCGGCAGCGTACGGCTGCTGGCGGAGAAGCGCCCAGGTGCCCTGTACGACGAGGCGATGAAGAACATCGGGCGCGTCATGGGCCTGCGGGAGGGGGCGGACGGCTCAGAGGTTCGAGCGAAGGTCGTGGGCTACCTGCAGGCCGTGGTGTTCGGCCATCACCCTCCAGGGCAGATGCGGATCAACACTCAGCGGGAGCTGCAGACGCTGGCGACGGCGCTGGACCTGCTGGAGAGTGGGTGCCTGGCGGAGTTGAGCGACGTGTTGATGCAGCGCTTCAAGGCTCTGGAGCTGTCGCTGTCCGACGCGAGCTGGCAGGTGGCGAGCGAGCTGGAGATCGTGCCGGACGCGCGGCCCTCGCTGGCCTTGATGGGCGAGCAGGACCTGGCGCGGCGGGCGGCACTGCTGCGCAGGAAGCTGATGGACGCGAAGAGCCGCGGCGGCCTCGGCGGCAAGGGTCAGGGCGAGCGCCGAGCCTGACCCGAGGAGGCGAGGCGCGGGAGCGGCGGAGCCCACTCGCCCCCGCCGAGCCGCCAGCAGGGCCGCGGTCGCGGGAAGAGCCGCGGGCGCGGCCGAGGCCGCTTCTTCCCCCTGCGGGCGGGGGGCCCAACACGGCCTTGGGCAGGGCCCGCAGCCGCAGCCCCGCCCGCGGGTCCGCCAGGCGCAGCGCGCTCCGGCAGCGCGGGCAGGTCGCCGTCTCCGGGGGCGCCGAGGACGCCTCGAGGCGACAGCCCGCGCCCGAGGGCGGCGGACGGGCCGAGGCGTGTCTCGCTGGCGACGAGCCCGGAGCGCCACGTCTTCAGGCAGGACCAGCCCGCGGCTGCGGCGGCAGCGGGCCTGCAGCAAGGTCCGCCGCGAGGCCCGGCCCCCCCGAGCGGCCGCCGCCGTGGCGGCAGGAAGCACCGGGGTCGAGGCCGAGGCGGCCTTCCTGCGACGCTGAGGTGAGGCAGCGAGCTGATGGTGCCAGCGCTGATGATGCGCGTGCGAGTGCGACCGAGTTTGCCGAGGTTGCCCGCTCGCACAGACCGCCCTGGACTTCACCGTCGCGCTCGCCGCCTCCGAGATTGGCTCCTGACCGTGGTGGTGCTGCCGCCTCTCGCCGCCCAGCGTCCTCGTCGTGCCCGCCGGCCTGTGGTACGGATGCCGACTGTGACGGTGATCCGCTGGCAGAGTGGCGCGAGTGGGCTGGCGCGGCGAGTGATCTTCTGCGAGAACCTTTCGACGTGGTCCCCGTGTTGTTGAACATAGTCCGCCAGTTCCCAGGCTCCTTCGGTCGCTTCACTAGATATTCCCTCGAGGTAAAGCCACGCGAGCATCCGGCCGACATGGGAGGTCGGCTTCAGCGAGATCTGTTGCCGTTACCATACCCTTCGATCACCAGGTCCCAGATCGTCCAGCAGGGCGAGGACCCTTTGAGCGACAAGGAGTGGGAAGGACTACGCTGCAGGCTGGTGGTCACTGTCCTGGCGCTAAACTGGGAGTCTGGGTTCCGCTCCCTGAAGCTGGCCAGGCCCTGCCGAGGTCGAGCCAACGCCGCGCAGCAGGCAGCCCTGGTCGCTCTCGGCCGCCGCCTCCTCTTGGCTGCGCGGGCCGAGTCTGCTTTACCGCCAGATCTTGACAAGAACGTGCGGCTGAAGGACCGCAAGATCGGCTACGGCGGGGGCGAGATCTCGGCCCCGCATCGGCTGACGCTGGAGCAGGTGCTGGACGGGCTGCCGCTGCCAGGCGTCGCGGCCTCCATCGAGGCGGCCGACCTCGCGACGGGGTTCGTGCGTGAGGCCCTCCTGGGCCCGACGCTGGTGCTGCTGCCCGCTGCCCTGCGGCGGCCCGCGCCGACATCTGCGCGCGTGTGGGCCTCGCTCGAGGAGTGGCATCGGATCGTGCGGGCGCTCCACGAGCGCGGGATGGTGTCGGCGATCCCGAGCAGCGAGATTGCCTGTCGCGACGGAGCCCCGCTCCTGAACGGGGCGTTCGGGGCGCCCAAGCCCCGCGACGAGCCCGTGGTCTGCAGCGACGGCGAGCGCAGGCCGGTCCTGAGGCTGATCACCAACCTCATCCCCTCGAACGCGTGCCAGGAGTGCATCGTGGGAGACACCCCTGAGATGCCGACCATGAGCCAGCTGAGCGGCCTGGTGCTGACCGAGTCGGAGGATCTCCTGTGGAGCGGCGCGGACAGAAAGGCCTTCTTCTACGTCTTCCGCGCGCCGCCTGCGCGGTGGCCTTACATGGTGATAGGGCCGCCCGTCCCCTCGGAGTTGCTGGGCCTGAAGGGCGGTGGGGCCACGCACATCTGCCTGCGGGTGATCGGCATGGGCTGGATCAGTGCCGTGGGCGTGACGACCCACCTCCACCGGAACATGCTGCGGCGGAGCGCCTCTGCCCCTCGCGGCCTGCCGCCCAGCCAGGAGATCACTCGGCGCCGACGGCTGCCGTTCAGCGTGGAGAAGCCGTGCCCTCCGGCGTGGATGGTCTACATTGACAACCTGGAGGTCGCGGAGGTCGTGAGCAAGTCCGAGGCCGCGACGCTGCGGGGGACGGTGCCCGAGCTCATCCCCGAGGCTCGCGCCTGCTATGCGGCTGCGGGCTCCCCGGGGTCGCCGTCCAAGGACATCCATCGAGTGCCGCGAGCGACGACCTTGGGGGAGCTCATCGACGGGGTCGAGGGCGTTCGGCGGCCCCCTGCGGGCTACCTCACCGAGATGGCCAGCCTCACGCTGTGGACGCTGAGCAAGAAGCGGGCCAGCATGCGGCTGGTGCGCATTCTGCTGGGCCGCTGGGTTCGTGTTCGCTGCTTTCGGCGGCCGCTGGCGGCCAGCTTTGCCTACGCCTGGAAGTGGCTCGCGAACCCGCGCACTGGCGGCCGCTTCAGCGTGAGCGTGGTCGAGGACCTCTTGATGTGCCTTGCGCTGTCAGGGCTTTGCGTCGCTGACCTGCGCCTCGAGGTCGACCCCCTGGTGCCCGCGTCGGATGCCTCGGAGGCCGCTGGCGCCGTGGTCTACGGCTACGCCCTCTCCGACCGCGGGCGCGCGCTGGCCGAGAGGCGGCAGCGGCCCGCGAACGCCGCCTGCGAGGAGGAGACCGCCCTCGTGACTGTCTTCGACGGCATCGGCGGCGGGCGCCGGGCTTTCGAGATCCTCGGACTGGTCCCTTCCGTGCACCTGTCATTCGAGGTTGACCCCACGGCGGTGCGGGTGGCCCGGCGCAGCTACCTCAGCACGCAGCACCTGGGGGACGTGACGGAGGCGGACCTGGTGGCCCTGGCAGCCCTGCTGCGCGCCCGAGGCCGGGTGTCGCGTGTGCTGGTGGTGGGCGGCTTCCCGCGCCAGGTCTTCGCGGGTCTCAACGTCGCTCGGCAGGGTCTCGACGACCCGCGCGCGGGCCTGGTTGACCACATGGTGCGGATCGTGGACGGGCTGCGGACGGCCATGCCGGAGGCGTCGATCGACTTCCTCGGGGAGAACGTCGCGTCGATGCCCGAGTGCGACGTGCTGCGCCTGAACCAGCTCTTCGGCCGCATCCCGCTGGAGATTGAGGCGGGGGATGTCGGCTGGGTCAGACGTCCGCGGCTCTACTCGGCTTCGTGGGACCTCCTGCCGTCCTTCGAGGCTGAGCCCGTCGTGGTGCGGGCCAAGACCCAAGACGTTCGGCGCGCCTGCAAGGTGGCGCTGAAGGCGGAGCGGCCGCCGCTCGAGGAGTGGCTCCCGCCCGGGGCTGTGTGTCCGGGTCCCGCTGCAGGGGGGCCGCTCCCGACCTTCGTGCGCTGGGCGCCGCGCTCGCAGCCGCGCCCCAGGCCTGCGGGCATCGGGGAGTGCAGCGCTGCTGAGCTGGCGCGCTGGGAGGCGGCGGGCTTCGCTTCGCCGCCCTACCAGTTCCGTGACAAGTGGTGCATCCACCAGGCGGATGGCCGCGTGGAGCCGCCTGACGCGACCATACGAGAGAAGCTGATGGGCTTCCTGGAGGGCCACACTGTGCCGTGCATGACGAGCAGCCAGGCGAAGGCCGAGCCCGCCAAGTACGAGGCTCTTCGGCGGTCGCTCGTGGGCAACTCCTTCCAGTGCGAGGTCGTGGCCTGGATCATCAGCCACTGGGCCGTCGGAGCTGGGCTGCTGGTCTCGGTGCCCTCGCTGGGTGAGCTGCACGAGAGTGCGCGAGCCTGGGCTGGTGGCAGGAAGCTGTGGGCCGGCGACGTGACGTCGCTGCGGTGCGGTCGCTCCGAGATCGACGAGGGCCTGCACGCCAAGCTGGACCAGGCTGGCGGGCCCATCTACGTGGGTCGTGGGTCTCGCCGCTGGGGGCTGGCTGCCTCGCGGTGGGGCAACCCTTTCACGATCAGCCCCGAGCGGTCACGCGAGGACGCTGTTGCCCTGCTCGCTGGTTGGATCCGCACGCAGCCCACCCTCCTGCAGAGCTTGGAGACGCTGCGCGGGGCCCTACTGGTCTGTCACTGTGGGCCCGACCAGGCGTGCCATGCCGACATCCTCTTGGCGGAGTTGGCGAAGCGTGACGTGGTGGAGTGGCGCGAGCTGGACGCGTCCAGACGCATCGTCATGGGGCTCGTCATGGCGTGCCACAACAACGGAGCATACATCAGGACCGATGGCGCCTCGGAGGCGCTCGGCAAGATCTTCCCGCGGCAGGAGATCGACTCAGGCATTTGGCGGTGGCGCAAGGCAAGGCAGCTAGTGTGGGATGCAGCAGAGCACATCAACGTTCTTGAGTGCCAGGGCGCGCTGATGATGATTCGATGGCGGGCGCGGTCGGCGCGCCGCCATCAGTGCGTCTTCCTGCACCTGCTCCACAGCATGGTCAACATCGGTGCGCTGTCCAAGCGCCGTTCCAGCAGTCATCAGCTCAACAAGGTGGTGCGGACCTTCTCGGCGTGGGAGGTTGCGATGGGCGCGCGGGCGGTCTTCGGCTTCGCGTCGTCGGCTCGCAACCCCGCGGACGCCCCCTCGCGTCTCCGCGATGGGTAAGAAGCGGAGTAGCCCTGCTGACCGCCGCGCCGCCAGAGCTGGACTGGGGAAGCTGAGAGACGCCAGGAAAAAAAGGCCTCGACACTGGCCCGCTACCGTGGCGCCGCTCAGCGTTTTGTTGACTACCTTGCTGCCAATAACCTGCCGCTGCCTTTCACCTGGGACGATATTGATATCTGCCTGCAAGATTATCTCGAGCACTTGTGGGCCGAGGGCGCCACAAAAGGAGAAGCCAATGACACCCTCAGCGGCGTGCAGCACCTGCTGAGGACACGACGCCGCTATCCTGGCGCTTGGCAGCTGCTGACAGTCTGGGGCAGACTGGAGATCCCTCAGCGCGCGCCGCCGATGCCTGCCCAGGTCTGCACGGCGCTCGCCGGTTGGGCGCTCAGCCGCGGGGAGGTGGCCTTCGCGGCCGTGCTGCTCGTGGCCTTCCATCTCTGTCTCCGCACTGGCGAGGCGTTGGGGCTGAGCGGCGGCGTCATCTTTCTTGAGCCCTGTGGCCGAGGCGCGGTGTCATTGCCCTGGACCAAGACCTCTTGCCAGAAGGGCGCGCGGGAGCAAGTCGCGCTTGACGACCCGCTGGTTGGGGCAGTCGTCCATATGCAGCTCCAGCGTGACAGCCGGCTCTGGCCTGGCACGACGCGCGCCTTTGACGACTTGTTCCGTACTGGGCTCCAGCAGATCGGTTGCGAGCACCTCGCCCTGTCTCCTTACAGCCTGAGGCGCGGAGGTGCCACGCATGAGTTCCTGCTGTCGGGCGACTTGTCTAAGGTCATGCTGCGTGGGCGCTGGAGCTCGGCAAGAACGGCAAAGATATACATCCAAGACGGGGCTGCCATCATCGCAGAGATGAAGCACCAGGATCGTACCCGTTCGACGCTCCAGCAGTTCTCTAATACATTTTTCGCTCGAGTCCGAGCGTTTTGCAGCCCGTGACCTGCTGCAACAATTTTTGATGTCTGGCGCGAGCTGCTGCCCGCGCTGCCGTCGCCAGGCTTGACATATATTCGGCCTACGGCCACAGGAAAAACACAGAATGGAGAGCTTCGGTGTCTTTTTTTCGATAGTTGGCGAGCTTCTTGGGCACGGTCCTGCTGGGCTCTCAGGGGGTTTTCTTTGCTGGGCCCCCCCAAGGCCGTCGAGCCTCCCCTGGCCCCCGAGGCCGCGGAGCGTTCTGGCCCCAGTCTCCCGTGATGGTGGCCGACCCCAGTCTGCGGATGGTGGTCTGCGAATCCAGCTCTGGCCTCGGGGTGCGGTCTGTGCTCTGGCGTGGGGGGTCGGTCCGTGCAAAAGAGAGTAGACCTTTCGAGCTCCGCGCAGAGGCCTTTGTAAATATAAATATTGGTGCCCATGGGAGTTTAAGCTCTGTCAACAGGTTTGGCCGATTGAAGAGGGAAAGACATTTCTCCTTCATTCGATGAGCTATCGCTCACCCCCCGCCTGCCCCACACATGTATACGTTTACGGTAGATGTGTGGGCGTCAGGGGGGTAGCGTGTCACATCGGCTGCATTCGCTTGCATGGCAGCTGTTCTGGCCCACCCACATACCGCCCTAAGTGGCGAATGCATCATTGAGTCTCGCGAGAGCTCGAGCTTCTTGGGCACGGTCCTGCTGGGCTCTCAGGGGGTTCTCTTTGCTGGGCCCCCCCAAGGCCGTCGAGCCTCCCCTGGCCCCCGAGGCCGTGGAGCGTTCTGGCCCCAGTCTCCCGTGATGGTGGCCGACCCCAGTCTGCGGATGGTGGTCTGCGAATCCAGCTCTGGCCTCGGGGTGCGGTCTGTGCTCTGGCGTGGGGGGTCGGTCCGTGCAAAAGAGAGTAGACCTTTCGAGCTCCGCGCAGAGGCCTTTGTAAATATAAATATTGGTGCCCATGGGAGTTTAAGCTCTGTCAGCAGCTTTGGCCGATTGAAGAGGGAAAAACATGTCTCCTTAATTCGATGAGCTATCGCTCACCCCCCCGCCTGCCCCACACATACATATATGTAGGTATATGCAAATGTACATGTACATGAACATATACATGGACATGCAGCTGTACATGTAGATGCATATGCATATGCACATTCCATGTACATACGCACATATGTGTGTACACACGTATGTATGTATGTATGTATGTATGTATGTATGTATGTATGTATGTATGTATGTATGTATGTATGTATGTATGTATGTATGTATGTGTGAATGTATATATATATGTGTATACATGTGCTTATGTATGTATGTATGTATGTATGTATGTATGTATGTACGTGTGTGTATGTATGTATTCCTGTGTGTCTGTCTGTTTGTATGGCTGTCTGTCTGTCTGTATGAATGTATGTATGCATGCATGTATCTATGTTTGTATGTATGTATGCATGTGTGTATATATGTATGTATGTATGTGTATGCATGAATGCATGCATGTATGTATGTATGTATGTATCTATGTATGTATGTATGCATGTTTGTATGTATGTATGTATGTATATAATATATATAATATATATATATATATAATATATTGCGAAGGCCTGACGGCCGGTGCCGCCGACCCTGTTCGCAATGCGCAGCAAGAGGCACGGGCTGTGGGATGGTTTGGGGGAACGGGGAGAAGGACGAAAAGGTGGGGGAGGGAGGTGTCGTATCTGACCCGGGACTTCCCCGGGACTCCCCCGGGACCCCCCCCGGGACCTCCTCTCCCCCCCCCGTCGGGGAAGGGAAAGGGAAGGGGCTTCCCTTCGACTCAATGACGACGTTGCTCAAGGTCGGTACGGGGGGGGGGCGTCGTATCTGACTCGGGGGGGGTCGCTACCCCCCCCCTGGGGGAGGAATGAAAGGGAAGGGGCTTCCCTTCGACTCAATTACGAGGTTGCTCAAGGTCGGCTTGGCTGGAGCCCAGGGGAAGAGGAGTCCCAGGGGGGGGCGTCGTATCTGACCCGGGGGGGGGGTCGCTACCCCCCCCCCCTCCCGGCGGGGGAGGGATCAAAGGGAAGGGGCTTCCCTTCGACTCAATTACGAGGTTGCTCAAGGTCGGCTTGGCTGGAGCCCAGGGGAAGAGGAGTCCCAGGGGGGGGCGTCGTATCTGACCCGGGGGGGGGGTCGCTACCCCCCCCCCCCTCCCGGCGGGGGAGGGATCAAAGGGAAGGGGCTTCCCTTCGACTCAATTACGAGGTTGCTCAAGGTCGGCTTGGCTGGAGCCCAGGGGAAGAGGAGTCCCAGGGGGGGGCGTCGTATCTGACCCGGGGGGGGGGTCGCCCCCCCCCCCCCCCGGCGGGGGAGGGATCAAAGGGAAGGGGCTTCCCTTCGACTCAATTACGAGGTTGCTCAAGGTCGGCTTGGCTGGAGCCCAGGGGAAGAGGAGTCCCAGGGGGGGGCGTCGTATCTGACCCGGGGGGGGGTCGCTACCCCCCCCCCCTCCCGGCGGGGGAGGGATCAAAGGGAAGGGGCTTCCCTTCGACTCAATTACGAGGTTGCTCAAGGTCGGCTTGGCTGGAGCCCAGGGGAAGAGGTCTCCCAGGGAAAGGGAAGGACAGAGACGACGAGTACAAAGAATGACGGAGATGACGGCTCGAACGGAAAAGCCCCTCACACACGCCGACAGGGTATGTATGTATGTATGTATATATATATATATATATATATATATATATATGTGTGTGTGTATGTAGGCCCCTGCGCCCCCCTCCCTGCGCCCCCGCTTCTGCCGTTCTCGCCGGTCTGGTTCTGCAACCACTTGCTAACCTTACCCCTGCGGGTCTGATCGGCCCCGGGGTACCCGACAATCCTGTTGGGGCCCATCTGGCTGCAGATACCCTTCAAGTTCTGAGCACCCGCCAGTGTTTTAATAATCTGTCCTGCAGGGGGCAGGGGCGCGAGGTTGCCTGCTGGTGTTGGCGGCGCGCAAAGGGGCGGGGCCAGTAGAGGGATCCCGCTCCCCTGAGCAGGCTTTTGAGAAGGACCCCTGGAAGGCAAGCGGCCTTCTGAGAGGCGGGGTGCCTTCTGAGGGAGAAGGCCGCCCCCCTCGCCCTCGTCCCGACTTGGCTTTCCGAGCCGCGTTCAGCCGCGGCGACGAGAGACTTCAGAGTCGTTCCATGCTGCCCAGAAGCGGGACCAGAGCAGATGGGGTCGGAGGATCGCCCCGCATCGCCTATGTATCGATGAATGGGGGACCACATGCGAACCCTACCCCTACCCCCACGATTTCTGAGGCGGAGGGTGGGGTTCACTTCGCTCGGGAGCTCCCGAACGAAATGAATCCCACCCTCTCCCTCAGAAATCGTGGGGAGCAGGGGTATGGTTCGCATGTGGTCCCCTAATTCTAGGCCTCCTACATGGGGTCGGAGTAGATGGGGTCGGAGGATCACGCCGCATCGCCGATGCATCGGCGATGCATCAACGATACGGCTTGATGTTGGGTACATTTTTCTCCACGCCGACGTCGCCGATGCATCGCCGACGTCGCCAGTGCATGGCCGGTGCATCACCGATGCATGGGCGATGCATCGCCGATGTATCGGCGATGTGGCGAGATCTTCCGACCCCATCTACTCGGACCCCATCTAGGAGGCCTCGACGATTGATGTCGGTGCCATCCGGATCCCGAGTTTCTCTGTACCGACTTCGTCGATATTCGCCAATGCATCGGCGACGTGGTGCGAGCCACCGACCCCGTCTGCTCCAGCCCCATTCGGGCGGGCTCCACACTGGTGAGGGGGGGCCCGTGTATCCTATCATACGCATCCGTGAAGTCTGGCTGCACGCGCTCGTTTTCGCCCAGCCTGCTATGTTCCCCCCGTCGTACCCTACAGAGGCTGGCAGACTCCGTAGACGCGCTAACAGCTGTTAGCTAACGGCGAAGTAGGAAAACCAACTGTAGGAAGGCGTGGTTCGTGGCCAAACCAATTGTAGGAACGCGTGGTTTGTGTTTTCCTGCAATTCCCTGCGTCCTTCTCGCTCGATACATTCGCACATCTGAAATGTTGGAAAGTGTGCTTCGTGCTCTCCTACAATTTGCTCTGCGCGAGCTCGGTGTCCCACAGACCCTATTCCCAACATCTCCGTTTGCCGACATCGCCGTTAGCGCGGCCCTGGAGAGGCTGGCAGACTGCAGACGGCACTGCCGACGCACCGCAGCGATGGTGCGGAGGGGCCCTCCGCCCCCCGCGAGGCCGAGCGCTCCGCTCGGAGCTCGCGCTGCGGCGCTCGCTGCTGGACGCCCTCGCGGAGCTGGAGCGGTCGTCCAGCGAGGACTGGGCGCCGCAGACGCGCTAATGGCGATGCGGGCAACGGCGACGCAGGCCTCGGTATTGTGGGGACGCGCGGCTCGCGCTTTCTGACAATCCGCTGCGTCGTCTTCGTTCGATGCATCCGCAGATCGGGAATGCAGGAAAGTGTGGTTCGTTCGCTCGTCGGCCCCGCGGGGCCGCCCCCCCTGCCCCTGCCGTCTCACGATGGTCATGCTGGTCCTGGGAGCAGGCCCCAAAAAGATTTTAACCTGGGTTTATAACGCTCTTGGATGACTGGCCCCCGTCATAATGTCTTGCCCGGAGCATTATAAACTTGGGTTTCAATGTTCGGGGTTCATAATGTTCCCCCCGGAACTTTATAAACCCTGATAAAAAATGTACTGGGGAGATCGACCCAAAAATTATATTAACCTGGGTTCATAATGTTCCGGGAGGACTGACTGGGGTTTGTAATGTCCCGGGAATAATGGATCCGGTTTTCGTAATTCCGGAATGATAGTAATTATTTTTTCCCCCCAACCCCGGGTTCCCCACCAGGTTTTTCATCTCGCAGCATGGACCCCGGTTTATTATCTCTAGGAAGTAATATTCCCGGAGTCATAACGTTTGCGGCATATTGACCCTTTGGGTTGGATACTGATTGAGCCTGGGGGGGCGCCGTTTGGGAGTACGTTCTGGATTGAAATACACCTTGGTCCATAATGTTGGAATATTAAACTTAGGTAGATGATTCCGGGCAGATAGTGATTCGGCCGGGGGGGGGCTGAGCTCGATCCATTCACAGGAGAATAATCCATAGGGTATCATCTGAAGATACTGAACCTAGGTATTCATTCCTAGATAATTTTCGCACCTACCCTCCCTGGGAGAACGCCAGGATGCCCCCAAGAACCCCTGCCCTCCTCACCCCGCCTCTCCTGGCCGCCCTCGCCCCTCCCCCGTGCAATAGCCAGGGCGTGCGTGCCACTTGGTTCTCGGTGGTCACATGGGTTATCTGGTGGGGGGTGCCGTGGGAGAGGTGGCGGCCGACAACCTAACCTTTTCGCTTTGGTTTCCAACATCACCGTTAAGCAACATCGCCGTTGGCGTGGCCTTGGAGGGGGAGGTCGGGCGGTCGTCCGGCGAGGGCCAGGGGGGGAGAGTTTCTCCGAAGGGCTTAGGCGACCCGTCCTCCTCCTCCTTCTATTCTTCCTCCTCCTCCTCCTCTCCCTCCTCTTCCTCCTCCTCCCTTTCTCCTCCTCTTCCTTCCTCCTCCTCCTCCCCCTCCTCCTCCTTCCTTCTCCACCTCCTCCCTTCTCCTCCATCTCCTCCTCCCCCTCCCCCTCTCCTCCTCCTCTTTCTCCTCCTCCTCCTCTCCTCCTCCTCCTCCTCCTCCTCCTCCTCCTCCTCCTCCTCCTCCTCCTCGGGTCGCCTGCGCCCCCAGGGGAAACCGTGCAGGACCAGGGGGAGATCGGGCGTCGGGAGCTGCATCTCATTACCTATACACCGACCCTGGCAGGGCCCTTTTTCATCCGATCGATCCGATTCGATGTTGGTTCTGGGCGGCCCGCTTCGATTCGATTTCGATTGTCCACCGATCCCATGCGGCCTGGTGTTTTCACGGTGCTGCCTCCTGTGCATCCTGGCGCGGCCGATCCGAGTCGCTTCCGCCTCCGAGCCGATGCAGCTCGATTCGACGCACGTTCCGTTCCAGTCCGATCTCTTGGTTCAATGTTGACTGATCTGGCCCTGGCCATGCCCATCCTTGATCCAGTATCAGTGTGTATTCGAAGGGCAAAAACGGCATAAACATTAGCATTCGGAGGTCCGCGCGGATTTCTCAAGGATGAGGAGGAGGATGTGTGATGATGAGGGGGAGTCTGACGCTGCGGTTGTGCGTGCCCCATTACCTGCATAAGAAACACATTAGCCAGGCGAAGAATCCAGCTCCTTCTAAACGCGCGGCGACTACAGACAGGACCGTTCAATCGAAGGCCACACTCAAAGGTCCCATTCGATCACGCACTGCCAAGACTCGAATCGGAAGCGGGAAGACGACGACGCATGCGCCGCTGAGCACGAGGATCGGAGCAGAGAGAGCAGGAGGAGGGGCAACAGGGTCAGAGAGTTCCTCGGCCGGGGGCATCTGCGGCAGCTCGCACCCCCCCGCCCCTGCGCTGCAGGGCCGGGCGGCAGCTTCTTGGGCCTTCCGGGCCGTCTCGGGGCGATCTTGAGATTCTCATGGGACCACGAGTATCGGGGAAAACAAACCTACCTCGCTTTTGACCACCCTCGCTTCCAAGAGATACCAAACGATGCCAAACTGCGGCCTGTACTGGTCAGGCCGCTTGACGAGGAGGCGCGTGGTATGGCTTGGTTTTGCCTAGAAGCGAAAGCGGGGGAGGTAATCCACGCTCTGAGAGTAGTGTGAGGGGTGTCCCGAAATGGGGCGGGGCCACCATGCGACCGCAGCCACTTGTGAGGGGTGTGCCGAAGTGGGGCGGGGCCGCCGTGCGACCGCTGCCACCGTGGCCTTCGGCGGCGCTCCCTGTGGAGCCAACGGGCGTGCGAAGGGCGTGCCGAACTTTGGCGAGGCCGCCATGTGAACGCAGCCACTGGGTTATGATGTTCCAACCTACTTTAGCCTTGACCACCAGAAATAATTTCGATCACCAAGAATGTACCGAAACTGAAGGTTTTTCACGTGTCGGGCCCTGGGAGGTGACACTTGTTTTGACCCTGCTTCGACACTTCTCCTGGGTGCTCGAACTTCTTCTTGGGGTGTGGTCTTTGAGTGCGATAGGAACAACATTACCACTGGGGTCGTCGTTGGTGTTGTTGTTGCTGTTGTTGTTGGTGTTGCTGCTGTTGTTGATGTGGTTGTTGTTGTGGTTGATGTTGGTGTTGTTTGTTGTTTGTTGTTGTTGTGCTTGTCGTTGTTGGTGTTGGTGTTGGTGTTGTTGTTGTTGCTGTTGTTGTTGTTGGTGTTGTTGTCGTTGCTGTTGTTGTGGTGGTGGTGGTTGTTGTTGTTGCTGTTGTGGTTGTCGTTGGTGTTGTTGTTGTTGATGTGGCTGTTGTTGTTGTCGTCGTTGTTGTTGTTGTTGTCGTTGTCGTTGTCGTTGTCGTTGTCGTTGTTGCTGTTGTTGATGTGATTGTTGTTGTTGTTGTTGTTGTTGTTGTTGTTGTTGCTGTTGTTGTTGTTGTTGTTGTGGTTGTTGTTGTTGTTGCTGCTGTTGCTGTTGTTGTTGTTGCTGCTGTTGCTGTTGCTGTTGTTGCTGTTGTTGCTGTTGTTGTTGTTTTCTCACATTCCCTCCTGGCAACGCCCACGCCACGCTGCGTGCCGCTCCGCGCCTCCAGAGCGTCCTCCACACCACCCGCCACGCCGGAGGAGGCCCCGCGGCCGCGCACGGCCCCGGCGGCGCGCGGCCGAGGGCGACGAGGGGCGAGCGCGGCGCGGCCGCCCCCCCGCCCACGGCGAGGGGCAGACCGCCGCCCCTGCGGGCGGCGAGGCCGCCGAGCGCCCAGAGGGCGCGGGGCCCGCCGCCGAGCTGCTCCCCTGGGCAGAACAAGCGGAAGCCTCCATCTGTAGATATGTCGGGCGTGTCCCCCTACAGGGGGGAGGTTCGGCGAACAGTAAAAAATACCATAAAAATACACTAAAAAGGCCAACAAATATTCCAAAAATAGTCCCCAGACTATTTTTGGACAATTGTTTGATTCTTTTTGGGGTATTTTTTGTTTTTCGTCGAAAGTCCCCCTGTAGGGGGACAGGCCCGACTTCAATCGATAGGCGGGGGTCTCGGCTCCTCCGGCAGAGGCCGGAGGCGTCGGGGAGGAGAAACACGTGGAGAGCGCCTCGCCCAGGGGGGGGTGCGGAGCTCGCGCCCGAAGGGCTGGGGTTGGTGCGGGCACTGACCCCGCAGGCGTGCTCGACGCAGTGGCGCTGGCCGGCCGCCAGCCCACGGGCTCCAGCACGCGCCGGAGCTCGGCGCTGAGCGGCGGCTCGCCTGGCGGCGGAGGCCGTCCGCCGTGCCGTGTAGGCCTGCTCGAAGCCCGAGGCCGCAGCACCGCCAGCCGCAGGCGCCGCACCCACGGGCGCCGCCGCTGGCTCCGCCGCCGCCGCCGCCGCCGCCGCGTCCGCGTCACCCGCCGCGGGCGCCGACGGCGCCGCCCCAGGCTCCACGCCCACGACCCGCCGCTGCAGCGAGGGGCGCGGCGCCAGCTCGTCAGCCCACTCGTCGGACTCGAAGCCCGACTCCGTGGGCTCGTCAACCTCGCCGCCGATCTCGGCGGCGTGCTGCCGGGCGGCCCGCGCAGCCGCGCGCCGCGCCGCCAGGCGCTGGCGGCGGCGGCGCCGCCTCTCCAGCTTCGCCTCCGAGACTACGCGCGTCGGCGTTTCCTCCTGCATCCATCAGGAGGAGAAGACACACACAGACACAATTAATCGTCGAGTCCCAGGAAAATATGGGAAAATATGGCAAGTGGGGGGGAAGACGAAAACCCAGACAATATAGGAAAATACGTCGAATCTTGTTATTTGTGTGTATCTATTCGTGTGTCTTGGGGCCCCTTCAATCCCAGCGGGCGCCATCGCACCAGCAGCGGCGGGCGCAGCCAGCGGTGCCGCAGCCGCGCGGGCGGCGGCACCGATCGCCGACCGCGCCACCGCTGCAGCGGTGCGGCGCGGCGCCCTGGGCGAGGGCAGCGGCGCGGACTGCCGCCTCGACGAGGCGGGCGGCGCCGAGATGGGCCCAAGACGGCCAAGAGGCCCCAAGAGGGCCCCAAGACAACCCAAGAAGTCCCAAACTGGCCCCAAAACGGCCCCCAGAGAATTTTCCAAAACGGCCAAGGAGGCCCCCCCGAGACGGGTCCGAAACGACTCCCCAACGGCCACTAAGACCGCACCAACAGAGTGTGTCGAAGAGGCTCCAACATGGCCCGAAGACGGCTGGAGGTGGCCTGGAAACTCTTCAATAATGCTCCCGAGACGCCGAAGTCATCTAGTGTGTTGCCCCGCTGATGCGACCTGGAGGGTTTTTTTCGGCCTTCGTCGCACCGTGGTTTGGCCCTAACTGCGTGGTCAGGATGAGCGGGGGTGGGGGGTGACCTGCGATGCAACGTGGTTTGGCCCAGGTGGCGTGTGCTACGGAGCCAGACTCGGGCACCCCTCTTCTGCGTTCAGTGTCTCCTCTGGTCCTCGTGCGGATCCAGAGAAGCGCAGGAAGCGTTGAAGAAACCCCCAAGACTCCCCTACACGTCGCCAGGATCCTCAAACTTAGATGCCGTAGGTCTGAACCCCCCGAAGGAATTCCAGAATCGCCCTTGCATTCCTCTTCGGCAGCTTGCGAGGCGAGATGCTTGGGCGCGGCTAAACCTATACGCGCGCGAGCGCGAAGCGCGTGCGGGGTTCTAGTTCCATATCTGAATCCAAGCCATGTGTGTGTGTGTCCAGCTTCCTGGTAGGAGTAGGGCCAGAGTAAATTCAGCATGTGTCAATGATGCTGCAATGCACCCTGATGTCCCACATCCCCTCCTCGTACGTCCCTGCAGGCATCCTTTCCGCTACGGGAAAGCCCCCCTTTGAAGACGAGCGGCGCAGTGCAGCGGGATGCCATTCAGGCGAGAGCCTGGTTTAGAACAGAAGCTGAGCCCCGTAGATCGAAGAAAGGCGCAAGGTGTGATGTTAAAGAGAGTGTCCGCGAGAGCCGCTTTTTGAAAAGGAGCCGCCCTCGTCCCTGTCAGTCCTGCGCAGCTTACACATCGTTTTTCGAGCACGCCTCAAGCGATATACACATGTTGAACATGGTACGCCCTCCTCACTTGAGACTTGTTATGTGTTCCCACAAGACGTAAGTGCTGGGCCCGTGTCGAGAATACGCAGTCCTTCAGCCATGTAGTTGCTGGAAGCTTTTACAAGACAGATGTATCCTTGTAGCTTTTGGGCACGTCAAAAGAATGTGAGCGGCGCCAGGGCGAGAGCCACATTATGACCACCAATTGCCATCCATCCTTGTAGTTGTTCGGGACTTGCATAACACATGTGCGCGGCGCTAGAGCGAGGGCCGCATTCTGAAAGTTACCCTCCCTCCACCCCTGTAAATGTTTAGTACTCCAAGCTTCAGGTTCATGAGCGGTGAGAGGGTCTCAGGCTGAACACCCCGCCCGCTCTACCGACTCGTCTGGTGGTGCTGTCAAGAGGAGTTGGGAGGGAGGAGAAAGAGGCGGAGGGTACCTACCAAAAAGCATGCAGGCGCTCCGCTGCGCCCTTTCCATCCCAGGGGCGCCGAAGAGGTGGGATCGGCTCTAGGGGGAAGAGTCGACCCCAAGTCGCCTAGTCCTCGCTGATCTGGGCATGGGGCCCCCTCCGCGCCCTGGGACCTGCTGCTCCGCTGTCGGGGGCCTGCCGCCGATCTACCAGTGATGCACCGCCAGTTCCGGTCCGATGTTCCCCCCTCTCCCCCCCCTCTGGGCCAGTCCACCTTCCTTGGCTGACCGCACAGCGGCGTCCCGCAGAGGACGAGCGGCAGCGGCTGTTCATTGCCTGGACGGAGCGGGCGTACGCACCTCTGGAGGACGGCTGCCGCCTCCTCGCGCTGCGGCGCGGCGCCTCGGCGGCGCTGGAGGGCATCGCGGCAGGGCGCTGAGGACGAGAGTGGCGTGTCCAAGGTGCCCCGCGGCGAACTCCGCCACCTTTCCACGGGCCAGGGAGCCTCCGGAGGGGGGCAGACGGCTGAGGGCCGTGCGGGATGGCGGGGGAGGGGCCCCTGGTAGAGGCCAGGCAGAGGCTCTGCCAGGCCGCACTTGGCCCTCTGACACTCCCACATCTTGCAGGCACAGCGCGGTGGCGGATACGTCGCCGTCCCATCCCCGCTGGGCAGAGCCCGCGGGCTCGCGAAGGGCGCGCAATGTGCGCCCCCTCGGTGATGGACGTGCCGCCGGCCGCCCTGGCGCGCAGGCTTCGTCTGGCTGTCAGGGGCAACGATAGGGGGGGAACAGGCACAGG
Source organism: Prorocentrum cordatum (assembly GCA_963575745.1). Taxonomy (NCBI): domain Eukaryota; class Dinophyceae; order Prorocentrales; family Prorocentraceae; genus Prorocentrum; species Prorocentrum cordatum. Next base: position 71,961 of record CAUYUJ010015952.1, read on the forward strand.
GGGGATGCATCGACCCCCAATCGCCCATTGAACATCGAGAGGGGTCTGATAGCCCCAGGCCGCCCAGGAAGGTGCGGATTCACCATCGTGGGCCTATCGCCGATCTATCGGCGATGTATCGCCGATTCCAGGTCGATGCATCCCCCCCTATGCCTGCCCCCCCCTATCGTTGCCCCCCAGGTTGGCAGAGTGGGATCGAGCTCGGGCGAGCGGCCAGAGCCGACGCCCCCGGACGGACAAAAAACGCTCTGCAGGATGAGAATGGGTGCGGAAAGAATGGTGACGAATACCGATAGCATTAGTCGGGCACGTCCCTCAACAGGAGGGTCAAAAAATTGTCAGGGGACGATTTTTCTATTATTTTTGGCTATTTGTTCGTACTTTGGGGGTATTTTCAATTTTTCGTCCAAGTTCCGCCTGTAGGGGGACATGCCCGACCTAACGATAGCAGTTCCTGTTCATTTTGGAGAGGACTCGTTGTTGTCGGTGTCGCCGTGGACTTTGTTCATTTGAGTCGAAAAGGCGCCTGCCCAACAGCGGCCGCTGCTGGTTCTGGACAGCATTTGCTGTTGGGCATCGTGCGATCTGTTCCGCACCCATGCTGGATGTACCAAGGCGCCTTTGTTATCATTTGCCACGTCTCGCCGTCGGCGGCAGCCGGCGGAAGTAAGGTAGCGGCGGCTCCGCCGCTGGAAGGTCGGCAGAAGTAAGAGTGTGACGTCATTTTTTTGTGGTCAAGGTGTCTCGGTATCGTTTAACTGATCCCCATCCCCATCCCCATCCCCTTCGAGACCCCCGCCAAATTACCACCCCAGTTGGGGATACACCCCTCGAAACCCGACGGGAACGACCGACATCCCCATCTAGGGGGGTAAATCGGCCAGTGGGGCCCAGGCCACGCCGCTGGGGATGGGGATCGGTTAAACGATGCTCAGCGTCTGGATTGACCGCTCATCACCGTTGAGGTTGTCTCATCACCGTTGAGGTCGTCATGGTCCCCGTCGTCGGCGTCGGCGTCGGCGTCGCCGTCGTGACCGCCGCCCTCATCGCGGCCGCCAGTCATGTGGGCGCAGGGCGGTCCCCGCGCCAGCGTCCTTACACACAGGGGGGGGGATAGGGGGGGGGGCCCAGGGCGCGCGCGGGCCCTGGGCCGATGGCGAGCCTCGACAACGCCGGCCTCGCGTTCGCTCTGGTGGTGGCCGCGGGCCTCTCCACCGCTGTCGGCGCCGCCGCGGTCTACTTCAGGGTGCTGGTGAACATCGCCAGCAAGCCAGTGCTGGCCGCAGGTCTCGGCTTCTCGGGCGGCGTCATGCTGTACGTCTCCTTCGTCGAGATCTTCGTGAAGTCGCAGGAGGCCTTCCTGGAGGTGATGGAGGAGGAGGCCAATGCGTACCTCGCCGCCACAGCGTGCCTCTTCGGCGGCATGCTTCTCCTCCGGCTCATGACCACCGTGGTGCACATGCTGGACAAGGACCACGAGTGCCACGCTGGGGTGACTACCATCCCTGCCGCGTCGGACGCACACCTCGCTGCAGAGGCAGGGCCGGCGACCGCCGGGGCTGGAGATCCGGCGCAGAGCGCGTCGGAGGAGACCGTGGCAGAGGCCACCTGGCTGAGAGTCTGGGGGGGGGGCTCTTGACGGGGGCTTGCGTCCAGGGTAGGTTGTCGATGACCTGTTTGATCTGGAGCGCTCCGCGGCGTCCAGGGTAGGTTGTCGCGCAGGAGTATGTGTATGCGTGTATGTATGCATACATATCTGAGACAGAGAGAGAGAGAGAGAGAGAGAAACAGCTATACAGACATAGAGGGAGAGAGAGAAAGAGAGAGCGAGAGAGGGAGAGAAAGAGAGCGCGCAAGAGGGGCTCAAGAGACTTGATTGCAGCGATCCGGGGAGACTGGGGGGCCTTCGGAAGCCCTTGCGAGGGTCCTCCTGAGTCTCGCGGCGGAGGAATGTGGCGCAGCCAGAGACGCATTGTTTTTTGTCCAGAGCCTGTGCGGCGGATCCCGCTTACTGAGGCCTCCGAGCTTCTACGCCGCGCCCAGGTATCCAGGGGCCTCCACCCCCTCTGATTAGATTGGGGCCCATGGGAGCCTTTCGGGAGGCACCGTGGAAGCTTGGCTTACTGGAGTTTCCAAGGAGGCTCTGCTGGCCTCAAGGAGATGACGACAATGACAAGGACGATGATTACGGTGAGTATGAAGATGCATGACGGTGAGTATGACGATTGTGGTAGCGCAGTGGCGATGGTGATGATGGCAACGATGGTGGTGGTGGTAATGATGATGATGATGATGATGATGATGATGATGATGATGATGATGATGATGATGATGACGATGATGATGATGATTACGATGTTGGTGATTCGTATGATTGGTGATGATGTCGATGACGATGACCATGATGATAACGATGACGATGACAATGACAATACTGGTGATGATGCTGCTCTTAATGAGCATGATGACGATTAACATGATGATGATGCTGCTGATCATGATGATGGGGGTGATGATGATGATGATGATGACGACGACGATGAGCATGATGATGTTGCTGTTGATGACGACGGTGACGACACTGATGATGTTGATGATGATCGTGATGATGATGCTGCTGAGGATGATGATGACGGTGAGGAGAATGACAACACTGATGCTGATGCTGACGATGACGATGCGGATGACGATGCTGCTGCTGCTGCTGCTACTAATGATGGTGACGACACTGATGATGATGTTGCTGCTGCTGATGATGATGGTGATTGTGAGGATGATAATGATGGTGGTGGTGATTGTGATGATGATGAGGATGGTTATGCTGGTGATGATGATGATGACGATGATGACGATGGTGACGATTATGATGCTCATGATGCTGCTTATGTTGATGCTGCTGTGATTAGGATGCTCATGATGATGAGGCTGACCATGCTGATGATGATGACGGTGACGATGACGATAATGGTGACGAGGACGATGCCGACGACGCGAATGACTATGCTGCTGCTGATGATGATTCGGATGGTGATGCCGCCGCCGCTGCCAATAGCGATGACGATGATGATGATGATGATGATGATGATGAGGATGATGATGATGATGATGATGACGACGGTCACTATGATGATGCTGATGATGTGGCTGCTACTGATGATGATAATGATGATGATGCTGATGATGATGATGCTGATACTGATGCTGATACTGCAGATTATGATATGACGATGATGATGATGATGATGATGATGATGATGATGATGATGATGATGATGGTGATGGTGATGGTGATGGTGATGCTGATGATGATCAGCGAATTTCGGGCGGCCGAAGCTGGAGCTGTGCTCGCCAACTGGCCCCTCTTGGCGCGCAGGCTTCGCTGTCCCCGCCCACAGGCTTCCGCAACACGCTGCGGGCTCGGCCTTTCGGACCTCGGTCGCGACCGCCGCGTTCGGCGGTTGGACGCCGGCCCGTCCGTTGCCGGGCCAGGTGCTCGCCCGCCCTCAGGGCTGGTCATGCCAAGCCGTCCTCGGCAGACGCCGCCAGGGCGCCGGCCCTGCGAAGGCCCGGCTGGTGCAGCAAGCCTCGCGCGCCGACGAAGGCCACGTTCGCGCCCCTCGAGGGCCCTGTGCCATCTGGTCTCCATCTGGCCAGCCGGATCCGGTTCGATTCCGAGTCTCCGACGACTTGATGCAAGCCCGGTGCATGCATGGCGCTGCTGTGCATCCTCGTGCGGCCGATCTGATTCGATTTCGACTCCGAGCCGATACAGCTGGATCCGACGCGCATTCCGATCCGATCACATGTCTCGATTCAATGCTGACCGATCTTGCCCGCCCAGGCCAAGACCCCAGTGCGCCTGGGCCTTGCGGGCGCCCATCGCACGGGCGGAGCACTTCCTTCTTCCACGTCCCGCTGCGGGGGGGTCCTCGGCCCCTCGCCTCTGCGCAGCCCTGCCCTCGTGCACCACCGGGGTTGGTGCCCGCAGCCCAGCCCGCTATCCCTCGGGCAGCTCTCCTCGCGTCGCACATGGTGGTGATGACGATGATGATGCTGCTGCTGCTGCTGCTGCTGCTGCTGATGATGATGATGATGATGATGATGATGATGATGATGCTGGCGACGATCATGAGGATGGTGGTTGTGGTGATGGTGGCGACGATGATGAAGGCGACGCTACTGCTTACGAAGACGACGGTGATGATGCCGTGTGTCGACGAAGGCTACGGAGGAAGTATGAGCACGACTGTGATGAGGACGACGAGGATGAGGAGCACCATTCGTTTCCTGGGGCAGTCGCGGGGGATATGCTTGGGAGAGGGGGAAGGGGGCAGGGGCAGGGGCAGGGCGTGGGGTGGAGGGATGGGGCTTGGGGGGCAGAGGAGGGGCAGCCCGACCCCCCAGTTGGGCTCCGCCCCCCCCCCCCCTCGAACTCGGAGGTGTACGCCGGGCGGGTTTCCGCCCTGGACCCTTTTTTGGGGGGGGGGGAGCTCGTGGACTGGGGGCGAGAAGGCGAGGAATCGCCTGCAGCCCTCTTCGGCCCTCCTCCCCCCCCGAGCCTACACACTGTCCCTTTCTGATTCTTCGAGAGTGCTTGAATTTTTGTTGGGGGGCCAGGATCCTCTCCTTTCTAGTTCTTCTGTCCTGGGCCTCTCCCTGGCCACTGGGGGGCCAGGAACAATTGGAAACGAGCACAATTAGAAATGAGCAGGATTAGAAATGAACGACGTGTACGATGGGCGGGCGTGCACCCTCGATCGTGTTTTTTGTTGAGGGGGGGGAGCTCGTGGATTGCGAGCGAGGGGCGAGAAATCGCCTGCTACCCTCCTCGGTCCTCCTCCCCCTCCAAGCTCAGCCCTCCCCAGATGCCCAGCCGGCCGGGCAGGCTCAGGCCGCCAAGGACGCGCGGCTGCAGTCCATGGGCCTCAAGACGGCGCTCGCCATCGCGATCCACAACCTCCCGGAGGCCCATCGAGGGGGAAGGGCCCCCCCCCCCCCGCCCCTCCCCCTTTCCCCTTGGAGGACGAGAATTGCACATTGAAGTTTTAAGTGTTCGACAGTTCTTTGACTTTTAGGGGGTCAAGATCCTTTCATTTCTAATTGTTCTATCCTGGGCCTCTTCCAGGCCACTAGGGGGCCAGGAACAGTTAGAAACGAGCACAACTAGAAATGAGCACGATTATAAATGAACGACGTGTATGCTGTGGTGTCTACCCGTGTGCACGCTGGGCCAGGGCTATATCGGACCATTCGGGGTCGATGTTGGACACAGACAGATGTGCATGTGGCGGTCCTGCTCATTCACTCGCGACTCACGTGCGGTTACAGACGAACCGAGGTGGGGCCAGGTCGTACCCAGTCGGGCACCCGTAGCGTATCCTCTATGTGAAGACGTTTTTGACCCCGCAAGAGGGCCTCGCGACGTTCGTGGCCACGCTAGCAGAGCCGAGCGTGGGCGTGACCCTGGCGGTTGCCATTGCCATCCACAACATCCCGGAGGGCCTGTGCGTGGCACTGCCTATCTATCGAGCTGCCTGCGGCAAACCTTGCCACCCGCGCCAGCGCAGCAGCGCAGCAGGAAGGAGGCTGAATCGAATTCCCGGTCAACTGCAGCGCCGTGTCTGAACTGATCTGAACTGGTGCGGGTCTTACACGCCCTCCGCTTGTCCGCAGCCGCGTTCTCCACAAGGTTTCTCGGGGGCTTCTTCGGGGCCTCTTGCGGGCGGGTTGGGGTCCTTTTGTGGACCTCCAGGGGGCCTGGTCGGGGCCCGTCGGGGGATTCGGGGCCTCCGGGAGCACAAGTGCACCGAGAACCACGCGTGATGAGCATTTTCACATCACAGCGCCCTGAAGAAGCGAGCCATCCCTGGAAATCTTTTGTTGTTAATTTCAAATGCCCCAAGCGGCCGCAGGATCAGCTGACACGCCTCTGCAGAGTCGTTCGTTCGTTCTCCTCCTCCTCCTCCTTCTCCTCGTCCTCCTCCGCCTCCACCTCGTCCTCCTCCTCCTCCTCCTCCTCCTCCTCCTCCTCCTCCTCCTCCTCCTCCTCCTCTTCCTCCTTCTCTTCCTCCTTCTCCTTCTCCTCGTTCTCCTCCTCCCCTTTCTCGTTCTCCTTCTCCTCCCCGTCCTCGTCGCGTTTTCTCGCCCACTGCCGTTCCCACCCCTGCATCACCGCCCCCTCCTGCTGCTGTTCCTCCTCCTCCCCCGCTCCTCTCCCTCCCCCCTCTCCGACACGGGTGGATGGGCGCTGGCGCAGATCTGCGACGAAGTCGTCTTCGTCGTCGTCTTCGTCGTCGTCGTCGTCGTCGTCGTCGTCGTCGTGGTCGTGGTTTGCAGGCGGCGAGCAAGGGGGGGGGTCGAAACCCCCCGGGAGGGCCTGGGGAGGGGGGGGGGTTCGAACCCCCCACCCTGGCGCAGGAATGTGTCGTCGTCGTCGTCGTCGTCGTCGTCGTCGTCGTCGTCGTCGTCGTCGTTGTCGTTGTCGTTGTCGTCGTCGTCGTCGTCGTCGTCGTCGTCGTCGTCGGCGGCTGCCGGCGGCTATGGCTTGGGGGGTAGGGGCAGGGGGGGGAGGGGAGGGTTCGAACCCCCCCGGGGGGTCCTGGGGGTGGGGGGCTGGCGCAAGAATGTGATGTGTCGTCGTCGACATCGTCGTCGTCGTCGTCGTCGTCGTCATCGTCGTCGTCGTCGTCGTCGTCGTCGTCGTCGTCGTCGTCGTCGTCGGCGGGCGGCTGCCGGCGATTTGGGGGGGGGCTCGACCCCCCTGGGGGAGATCGGGGAGGGGAGGGGCTTTGCACCCCCCCCTCCTTTTTCTGGGGGGGGAGGGGGGGGGCCCGGTTCCCGAAACCCTCCCCCACCCCTTCGTTTGCGGGGGTGGGTGGGGTGGAAACCCCTCTCCCCCACCTGCCAGTGGCGCCAGACAGCGCTCTTTCCAAAACACCTTCCTGACCCAAGCTTTTCACTCTTGCAGCCGTTTTGGGGGCCGTAGGCCGAGAGGATGCCAGGAAACATGTTAGGGGCGATTTTCAAGGGTTTTTGCTTCGAGGGTCGCCCCCAGAAAACGACAGGAAGCGTGCCAGAAACTTACAGGCATTCTAACACTGATCGCGCAGGCGTGGTTGCGGATTACGCTTCTGGCAGCAGGCACCTGGGTTTCTTCTGGGCGTTAATTTCGGGCATATCTGAGCCCATTGGGGCGCTGATCGGCTATCTAGTCATCAAGGGCTCCGGGGAAGACATGGACCAGACCGTCTATGGGCTTCTCTTCGGAGTCGTAGGTGGCATGATGATCATGATAGTGCTCTTGGAGCTCATACCCACTGCGCTGCGATACGACCCAGCTGACCGGTTCGTCACCAACTCGTTAGTTCTCGGCATGGTGGTGATGGCTGTTTCGCTAGTCCTGTTCATGGCGTAGCACAGAGCGCTGACCGAAACACGAGTCATTCGGCATTGCCGTCTTTACCGTCGTCCTCGGGTTCAAGCGGAAGCATGCGCTGAATAAATCTTTGACACGCGGGCCCATAATGTGTGGTTTGTCGCGTTTGATGTGCGCTTGCCATGCGGCCAGCTTGGATTTGCCAGCCTGTCAGCGTGGAGGGCAGCACATATTCTCGATGCCAGGCATCTTTCCTGCCTCTCGAGAATTCCCTGCATTATGTCTTCTTTTCCAAGGCACGCGCTGTATGGCTGTTGTGAGTTCCTGATATTGCCATTTTCTCGACTATGTGCTAGATTAGTGAGCTTGCGAATCAGCAAGTTCGTATCTATGGTATTCCGTAATTAGTGGCAGTGTTTGGGAAGTACTCTCTGAGCTCCAGAATGTCATTGCATCGAAGACGCCTGCGGCGACTCAACGCCGACCCCTACCTTTCTGGCCGATGTGATCAAACGTCGGGCCAAGGCTTGGCCAAGCTATTTGAGTATATGCCTCCCCAGCCGTTGTGGAAGCCCTCGGGGGAACACTTGAGGGATGAAGTGGGAAATGCGGAGAGGGATGAGAAGGAGGACGCGTATGATGATGATGATGATGATGATGATGATGATGATGATGATGATGATGATGAAGATGAAGATGAAGATGCTGCTGATAATCATGATGATGAAGATGACGATGACGATGCAGATGATGATGATTATGATGACGATGATGATGATGATGATGATGATCATGATGATGAAGATTGATGATGATGATGCTGATGATGATGGTGGTGGTGGTGGTGGTGATGATGATGATGATGATGATGATGATGATGATGATGGCGGTGGTGGTGGTGGTGGTGATGATGCTGCTGATGCTGATACTGCTGCTGATGATGATGATGAGGAGGAGGAGGAGGAGGAGGAGGAGGAGGAGGAGGAGGCCTCTTAGGGTCCTCCTGGGACCTCTTGAATGCCTCTTGGGGCCTCCGTGGGTCTCTTGGGGGTCTCGTGGGGGCCTCTCGGGGCTTCTTGGAGGTCTCTTTAGAGCAGTCTTGGGGCGCTCTTGGCCCGTCTGACTCTGTCGGTTGCTGTCTTGGGGGCTGTCTTTGTGGCCTCCAGGGGCGCTTTAGCGCCGTCTTGGAGGTGCCTTGGGGCCATCTTGGGGCCGTCTTGGGGTCTTTTTGGGCCATCTTAGCATCTTGGGGTCCTCTTGGAGGCCTCTTGGGCCGTCTTGAGACCATCTTGGGGGCTTCTTGGGCCGTCTTGAGCTGTCGGAGGTCCGAACACGCGCGAGTGTCATCATATTTTTTAAACGAGTAAGCAACCAACGATTTGGGCTTGATCGGGCCCTCCTGGAGGTCCTCTTGGAGGCCTCTAGGGCCGTCATGGGGACCTCTAGAGGGCCTCTTGGGTCGTCCTGGGCCATCTTGAGGCCATTCTTGGTAGTTTTGTGGGCGTCTTCGAACCGTCCTGGAGGCCATCTTTGGCCATCTTGGCCATCTTAGAAGCCCTCTTGGAGTCGTCTTGGACGGGAAAGCCGATTGGAGATACATTTTTGGATTGGCCGGCGGGATGAGCCGAATGCCATCGGAATTTGGTCGGAAGGACTTACAAGTGCTTCTGGGTCTGGCACGCCAAGCGCCCTACACCCGCCTCCGTCTCGTCCTCCTCGCACTTTTTCCTGATTCGTCTAACGAGCCGAGTGGACGAGAGCGGCTCTTCCCGGTCTCGTCCGGTCAGGTTGCATTGTCGTTGCACGCGCCACTTGGGAGCAGCTTCCCGCAGAGTATATCTTCAGCGGGATTCAGTCTGAGCCAGCGTTGAGCGCTCCCAAAACTTATCATCGCCGTCATGGCCGTTGTCACCGCCGCCTCCGTCGCAGTCGGCATCGTCGTCGTCCTCATAATCGTGATCAATTTGGTCTGGCCGAGAGGCGCGCGATAGTAGTTTCGCATGACTATTTGCTGATGCCAGGCGGCTAGGCCTCGCCAAGAGACTTCACCACAGTGTCAAGAGGGGTACTTTCCAAAGGGTGAATCAAGTGAGCCTCGGAGTTGATGCATGGCTTAAAATGGCTGCGCACGACCAGCCTTATTTTGTTACAGGGTCGTTCTTGCGAGCAAGAACTCAATGGCATGGGAGGTTGGGCTTCCAGGAAGGAACTCATCTCGGAGGCTTCGAGGCGCAGGCTTCAGCACTATCTCACCAATACATTCCTTCTTCCAGCGTCTCCCAGACTCTTCAGTTGGCGCCCTCCTCTGCTCCACCTGCAGCCCGGGCTCGCGCGCAGCGAGCCGCGACCAACCCGCGTGTGCCTGTTGTGGCGCGGTTCTACCGGAAGCGCTCTATAGGGAAACGACGGGAGTGGGAGGCAGGGGACCAACCGCTCCCTCCCGTATCCTGCCCTCTCTCCATTTCTTATTTCCTAGGGCGAGCGTGTAACAGAGGGAGAAGGGAGGGGATGAGAGGGCAGGGAGAGAAAGAGGTGAGCTGGGAGGAGAAGTAGGAGGAGGAAGAGGAGGAGGAGGAGGGGGAGGAGGAGGAGAACGAGAGGAGGATGAGGGGGAGGACGGCGCTCCCATTTGCCTCCCTCTTCCGCTCACCCCTCCTGCCCTGCGTTGCGACAGCTTGGATGCCTCGGCATCAGCTTGCCTGCTTCGCGAAGAGCGCCCTGGTGGCCCACCGCAGACGCCTCTTCCTGGCGTCGCCCTGGACCCCCTGGCATTCCGAGACAGCGGCGCCAGGTTCGAACCCCTGCAACCGCAGCGCAGTTGTTTGGTGCGACGAGTGTGGCAAAAGCTTCGGACCAGATGGCTGCGCCTGGGTCGGCATTGAGATCCGGCAGCTCCTCGCCGCCAAGAGGAAAGCTGCGTACCTGCGAGGGGTGTGATGCCGGTGGTGGTGCGTGGGCTGCTGGAGAGACGAGTTGAAGTCCAAGGGGCAGCCCATCCCGGAGGATGCGAAAATTTCGACCTTCCCGTCCACCCTGGACGGCCAGGGGAAAGTCAGTGGCGATCAGCATGCGCGCCGGCCGCTCCCGAAAGGGTGCCAGGTGCTCATGCTTGGCCTCACCGTCCCCAGGAGTCGCGCCGATGACAGATTCGGGGCACATGCGGCCCGGAAAGGACACACAGCGAAGCGCCATGGCTACCGTCTTGTGGCCGACGAGGTGGGGGGGCGGCTCCAGCCAGACCTCCCCGGGGGATCGGTGGCGGGGCCAGTCGAGGAGGTGCGGGTGGAGTTCCACCTGTGCGTCCGCGTCGGCACTAGGTGGCTTACGATTTTGGGGCGGCTCGAGCACTGCGCGCCTTGCCTGCAATGTAAGTTAGAGGGGGAGGGCGGCCTGCCCGGCCTCTCGCTGGCGCGGGCGCCAGCGGCTTGGCGGACGCGGCGCTCCCGGACGCATGGACGGAGTGGAGGCCCCGGCGCTGGGCCCGCGCAGAGTCGGAACGGCCCTGGAGATGGTCCAGCAGCGGCGCGGGCTGCGCGCGTTGGGGCTCCCAGGGCAGGGGCAGCCGGCGGCGCAGAGGACGCGGTTGGGGTACTCGCGGCGCGCGGGGAGCGCTTCTTCGCGGAGATAATGGGAGGACCCGCGCGACCGCCCGTGCAAAGTTCCCAGGCGCGCCATCCAGCGGGGGCCACGATGGAAGGCGAGAGACAGCAGGGGCGAGACCTGGCCAGAGACCATCAACCGCCTCAAGGGCACCTGCGGCGCCTTTCCCGCGGAAGGCCGGAGCAGGGATTGTGGCCGGAGGGGTGGGCAGGGCCGGGGCCCGGGCGGTGCAGCCCTTAATTGGGGCTTCGACGTTTCCTGCTGCGCTTGTCTGGGTGACCTGGCCGGAGCTCAGCGCGACGTTCGCGCCCTCCGCCGCTGTCGCCTGGAGTGTCGACCGGGGCGGTGTCTGGCAGCGGCAGCAGGGCCGCCGGGCCCGGGCAGCCGGCGGGAGCAGGCCACGCAGGCAAGCGCCCCAGTGAGGCCTCGTGGCTCGCCAGAGGTCGCTCCCGCGCGCGAGGGCTCCAGCTGGGCGCCTGGCCTGCCAACCGCAGGCGAGCAATCGCAATCCCTGGGCCCGGCGCGGTGCGGCCACGGGCCCCTCCAGAGCTGCGATGCGGCGCGGCGCCTTCCACCCCGGGAGGCGCCCCGCATGCTTCCACCTGTTCGTTCGCGCGCCAGTTAGGTGCTTCCCGCCGGGCGCGCCATCCATCCCAGGTGGCGCGCCTTCTCTGCCCCTCGGGCGCGCCGTCCGCCCCTGGTGGCGCGCCCCCCTTCCGCCGCGGGCGGTCCGCCCCAGCTCGTTATAAATTTGCGCGTGCGCCGTTTAATGCTTTCCCGACCGGCGCGCCATCCGCCCCGGGTGGTGCGCCCCTCTCCGGCTCTCGGGCGCGACGCCCACCCTGAGCGGCGCGCCTCCCTTCCGCTTCGTGCTTTCCTCGGGCCGTCATTCACCTGCATGCGCGCCGGTCCTATAGGTGCTTAAGCGTGGGCGCGTGGGCGCGCCATTTTACCCGGGTGGCGCGCCCTCCCCCGCCCGGGGCCCGCCGCCCACCCCGGGCGATGCGCCCCCCTCCCGCTGCGGCTTGCTTGCCCAGCCTTTCGCTCATCCTGCCCGTGCGCCAGCAAGGCGCCCCTGGTCATTCCCCTGGGCGGGGCGCGCCGCCCATGCCAGGTGGTGCGCCCCTCCTCCCGACGCGGGCGCGCCGCCCATCCCTGGTGGCGCGCGCGGCGCCGCCCCCCCCGGGCTCCGCTTTGCGCCCGCGCCGCCGCGCGTGCTGGCGCGGCCCGTCAGCCATGCCCCTGCGCCGGCTGGCCCAGGGGGCGTGCCGGGTGGCGGTGTTTCCCACTTCGACTTGGGGGCCGTCGCTGCGACGCTGTCCTCCTGTCGTTGCCTCCTGGCGGCTCGGCGCTGGGGGCCTCCGCCCAGCCCCCACTTCGGCCGGGCGCCACCTGCATGCCCTCGGCTGTGATGCGTGCGCCGGCCTGGGCCTGGCTCTGCTGCCTCGTTGCCCCCCCCGCCCTGCCCGCCCGCAGCGTTTCGCGTGGCTCCCACGCTGTCGCTTTCGTTTCGCGGGCGCCCAGATCTCGCGGCTGCTCCCGCGGCCCACTGGCCGTCCTGGCCACGTCCAGTCTATGCCAGCTCTTCCCCTGGGCTCCCGCCCTGGCTCGCGCTGGGGACGCGCTCCCGCCATGCAGCTTGCCCGCGCAGCCCGCCCAGCAGCCGCGCCGCCCAGTCCCCCCGCAGTTTGCTGGGGCCCGCGGCCGGCTCTGCTGCCCTGGCCTCCGCCTTCCCCACGTGTCGGCCTTCGGCCCTGCTCTGCAGCCGCTGTGCCCATCCCTGGGTGCGGATGTGATGCCGCCCCGCGCCCGCTGCCAGGGGTGCTGCGCTCCCTGGCTTGGCCGCCCCCCAGCGCCCCGCTGCGGTCCCCGCCGCGTGAGCGCGCGTGCCCCTTTTTCCCCTCTCCCGCGGCCGCCTCTCCTCTTCCCTCTTCTCTTGCACCTGGGACAATTTGCATTGCCGTCGCCCGGTCTGCTGAACGCACGCGCGGACTGACTCTGCCGCGCCGCGACGTAACAAAAAGTGCGCGCCGCTTTTTTGCCCGGACGTCGCCCGGCCTCCTTGCGCGCTCCCGGTTCTTGTCCAGCCCCCTAGCCGCTTATGCAGGAGAGGATTGGTCGAGCACTGCATACCGTCCAGGGAGCAAAGTCCGGTTCCACAAACGATTCGGTGACCGCGATGGGATTCACCGCAAGGGGAAGGGATGGGCGGGAGGTGTAGGATGTCAGATGCTTGCCCCTCTCGCCTCTCGCCTTGTCGTTTTTTGTCCTCTCTGCCCCTACTTTGCCCTGCGCCGTCATTCACCAGAGTTTGTAGCAAGCATCCGTGGTGGCCGTGTCCGTCCCCTCCGATTGGGCTGGTCTTCCCGATCGCTGACGTCTTTGCCGCTGCCGCCGGCCCATGCCCCCCCCGTTTTTCTCATCCTCGTGTTCACCCCCACCCTCACGCTCAGCCCGCACCTCCGTCATCACCCGCGCCTTCCCTTCACCCTTCCCCTCCGCCTCCCTCTGCCCCTTTCCCCTCCTACACATGCGCAGTATGAGTATGAGTCTTCTCCTCTCTCCCGTGACTCTACCAAAAGATCTTCGGCCCTCTCCGCGTATGGCTTCTTACGTACAAGGTTCCAGCGGATTTTGTTGTTGGGTGTGGTTTTGTCTTTATTTGGTGTTCGGTGTCTCAAAATGGTGCTCCCGCGTCAGTGCGGGCCACGTTTCTGGATCCGGGTCTTTTCGCATCTTTGTCGCCCCCCTCGTTTCTCCTCCGCCTTCCCCTGGTCCCCCTGCTCCTCCCACCCCTTCCCCTCCAGTTCTTTTCCTGCTGCTGTTCGTCGTCGTCCTCCTCCTTCCTCATCCTCCTCGTTGTTATCCTGCCTTCCTCTTCCTCCTCCTCCTCCTCCTCCGCCTTTTCCTCCTATGTACACACCTCCTTTTGCGACTGCGCATAACACGTTTTTTGTACTTATCTTCTTTAGTTTCTCGTCGGATCTGGCACGCGCCCGCGGATAGGGGGGAAATCTGCGCAAATGGGAAGGATGGGAGGGAGGGGTAGGATGTCAGACATGGCGCGAGCGCGCCTAGTGAGCTTGGCTCCCACCCGCTCTCCCCCTCCCTCTGCCCCCCCCCTGCTCTCTTTTTCCTGGGCGCCGCGCCGCGCTGTCGGCGCGGGCGCGGCGTCGACGTCCGCTCGGTCGGGCCGCCCCCCCTCCTGCCCCGGAAGAGCTTCTCCCGAGGCCCATGGACAACCGCACGCGCCTGGCCCAGACCGACCACGGCCCCGTTCGCGCCTCGAAGCAGGAGCTCCGCGCCGCCCGCCCGCCCCCCCCCCCCCCAACAATGGCCATGCGAAGAGGTTAGGACTGTTGGCCTGATACTACCACACAGCCGCGCGGTTGCCGCAAGAGACAAGGGGGATGGGGGGGTTGCCGAAGGAGCGCATGTTGTGCCGCAGCTGGTCAGCGTCGACGTGGCCAAAAATCCGAAACATTAGAACAGTGAAGCCCCGAACGCCTCGGAAATGCCTACGGCTTCGGCCCCGCGAGGCCGGGTGCTCCCGAGAGCCGCGACTGCTGCCTGCTTCCCGCCATACCCCGCCCTGCCTTGCTTTGCTCTCGCCCTGCCCTGCCCTGCCTGTCCCTCGCCTTAAGTCGGGCATGCCCCTCTACAAGATGGATATTAAAAATAGTCTGGGGACGATTTGTTTAGTATGTTTGAATGTTTGAGCATTTTGGTTTGAATAGTTTTTGAGTTGTTTTGTATGTTTCGTCCAAAATCGACCTGTAGGGGAACAGGCCTTGTCTGGTTCTCGCCCTGCCGTGCCCGCGCCCTGCTCCCCTTTTCTGTCTTTGTCCCCGGCGCTGCTCCTGTGCGAGTGTCTCTGTCGTGTCGGCTTCTGTCAGGAGGGGAAAAAACACACAGACGCAATTCATCGGCGATTCCCAGGAAAACATCAGCCAGCGTTGACTCCGAATAGATAGGAGGACATGAGGAGGACGAGAGGAGGATGGGAGGAGGAGCAGGACGGGAGGAGAACGGAAGAAGCAAAATCAATTGAGCGCAAGCAAGCAAGCGGAAATAAGCAAGCGCAAGCGAGCAAAAACAAGCAAGCAAGAGCCAGCGATCAAGTGCAAGTCAGCAAGGGCAAGCAAGAGCAAGCAAGCGAGAGCAAGCACGCAAGAGCAAGCAAGCAAGCGCCATTGGAAACAGGGCGGGTGCCATTGGAAAAATGGGGGGGTGCCATTGGAAGAAGGGGGGGTCCTAAAGACCAATTATTTATGATGAGCTAGGGTCAGGGCTCCTATAGGGCAAGCCTATTTGGGGAATATGGGAGAATATGGGAAGAAGGGGGGAAGGCGAACACCCAGAATATATTGCAAAGAGGGGGAATCCTAGGATTTGTGTGTATTTGTGTGTGTGTGTCCTTGGGCCCCTTTATTCTGGGTTGGGGAACCCCGGCGCGGTGGGTTACCACAATGCCGATCCAGGCCCCCCATGTGAGGCTGGAGTCGTCGGGTTGGGAAGATCGCGACGCGTCGCCGACGCTTCGGCGATGTGGTGTGATTTGGAGCTAGACTTTCTTTACTGTACGCGGACGGCGCCGACGCACTGCCGACGTCACCGATGCATCGGCGCAAGTCCCCGACCTCATCTTCTCGGACGCCATTTGGGAGACCTCTGGTCGACGCGGCGGCGACACCAGCGCTGGCTTTCAGAGTTGAAGGCCGCTGGCGCCCTGAACTCGGCCAGTATTGCAAGATCTCGGTTCTTGTACACGACTTCTCAATGCTGAAAGATCCACGCGGTGTCAGAAACCAACGTACGAGTCTCGACGACACGAACCTGCCGTACTTCGCAGTGGCGCAGGAATGGGAGGACGAATGCACCCCCCAAAACGGAAACCCGGGCGCTGTTTTCTCGGAAAAGGCTGGGTCCGAATTGGTAATGCTTGAGCGGAAATTCGAACAATCAGACCAGCACGAGAAATCGTAACGTCATCTCGGATACGACGTATCGGGTTACGGGAGCACCAGCCCCTCAGGCAACGTCATTTGCGACAAGATGTGTTGGATAATGAGATCACCAGCCTTTCGAAAAGGGGCTGCTTGAGGGCGGGGGTGGGCATCGTGACGCCTCCTTTGCCATCCTTGGTGCCCTTCTAAGTACGTTCGGCTTCTGAGCCCATCCGGCCGCCGAATGGACTCGGGATGGAGCCCGCTCGGCTGCCGAATGGGCCCAGTTTCCATCGCCCTCTTTGAACTCATCCTGTTTTGTCGCCGGTTCTGCGGCCGAATGGGCTCAGACGCCAAACGGGCTCAGAAGGGAACCCTTGCTGGAGCTTCAGCCTGTCAGGATGTCAGGGAGGCCTTCAAGCAGGTTTTCCTCTACGACATCGGAGTGTTGCTCTACGTCCTGGCGCTCGCGGCATCGTTCGCATGGAGTTACTACGGGATGACGTGGATACAGGCTGTGCGCTAAGCTGCTACATTCAAGGGTGAGGCTAGTAGACGAGGAGGATGAGGATGCGGAGTACGAGCAGGATGACGGTGGAGGAAGGCTGATGATGATGATGGCGGTGATGGTGATGGTAATGAGGCCGATGATGATGATGAGGAGGATGATGCTGATGATGATGACGATGACGATGATGATGCTGATGATGCTGGCGACGATGATGATGCTGATGATGGTGATGATGAGGATCCTGACTATCCTGATGATGATGGTGAGGACGATGGCGATGACGATGACGACGATGATGACGATTATGACGCTGATGTCGATGATAATGCTGCTGATGATGATGATGTTGATGATGCTGATAATGATGATGGTGATGATGATGACGATGATTATGGCCATGCTGATTATGATGATGGTCATGGTGGTCATGATGATGATGATGATGATGATGATGATGATGATGATGATGCTGATGATGATGATGATGATGATGATGATGATGATGATGATGATGACGATGGCGATGTTGACGATGACGACGACGAGGAGGAGTAGGTTCTTGCTGATTATGGTTGTGCGGATGATCTAATGGGGATGACGAGGATGACGACGATGATGGTGAGGATGTTGCTGCTGATGCTGATGATGTTGACGATTACGATGACGATGACGACGACGATAATCAGGATGATGATGCTGATGATGATGATGATGCTAACGATAGTGATGAGGATAAAGATGCTGCTGGTGATAATGTCAATGACGATTATGATGGCGATGGTGATGGTGACGATGGTGATGATGCTGATGCTGCTGATGATGATGATGATTATAATGCCGCTGATGATGCTGCTGATGGTGATGATTATGCTGCTGCTGCTGATGATGATGACGATGATGATGATGATGATGATGATGATGATGATGATGATGCCGATGATGCTGATGCTGATGATGATTATGATGATGCTGATTATCATAATGATGATGATGCTGGTTTGGGATGATGCTGATGATGGTGATGATGATGATGAGAAGATATTGATAATGATGATGCTGCTGCTACTGCTGATGATGCTGATGAGGATGATGATGGTGGTGGTGATGGTGATGATGCTGCTGATGATGCTGCTGATGATGATGATGCTGATGATGATGAGGAGGACGAGGAGGAGGAGTGCGTGGGTGCGTGATTAAACAAACAGGGGGCGAAACACAAGCGGTCGAAACCGAAGCGGGCGAAACAACAGCGGACGAAGCAAGAGCGGTCGAAACAGAAGCAGGTGAAACAACAGCGGGCGAAACAAGACTCTGCCGGTAATCTGGCCCGGGCCCCCCCCCCCGTCCTCCAGTAGTTCATCTCCCCCCCGTCGGGGAAGGGAAAAAGGGAAGGGAATCGACTTAATTACGACCTTCCTTGTCCTTGTTCGATCCTCAATCAATGTCCGTGGGATTGGCGACGACGACGACGACGACGACGACGACGGCGGCGACCACGACGACGACGAAGACGACGAACACGACGACGAC
Source organism: Prorocentrum cordatum (assembly GCA_963575745.1). NCBI lineage: Eukaryota > Dinophyceae > Prorocentrales > Prorocentraceae > Prorocentrum > Prorocentrum cordatum. Next base: position 89,923 of record CAUYUJ010015952.1, read on the forward strand.
GAAGCAGACGACAGCGTTTCACACACTCCGAAGGGTCGGTTGACTCTGAAGATGTATAGGTCGACAGTTAGAGGAGGAACAGGATGAAGAGTAGAAGGAGGAGTAGGAGGAGGAGGAGGAGGAGGATGAAGAGGAGGAGGAGGAGGAGAGGGAGGAGGAGGAGGCGGAGGAGGAGGAGCAGGAGAAGGAGGAGGAGGAGGAGGAGGAGGAGGAAGAGGAGGAGGAGGAAGAGGAGGAGGAGGAGGAGGATGGACAGGAGGAAGAGGCGGAGGAGGTGGAGGGGAGGAGGAGGAGGAGGAGCAGGAGGAGATGGACCAGTGCAAGCCCAAGACTCATCAACGATAGCGGAATACACCCTCCCCCCGAGGTCCATCTGTAGAGTGACCTACAAAGGTTCATTCCCACTAGGGATTTCTTCCCTTGGGGGACAACCGTATGAAAATTCTGAAGCGTGCCAAGGCACCATCATCAGGATTTCAACGGCACGAGTCAATCTGACTGTTCTGTCTTGGCGATCCTGAATCGTGCCACACAACCGTTCCTGGGACTTCATCTCCGCGAGTCAACGTAATTGTTGCGCCCTGACAAACCTGACTCGTTCCAAATCACCACTTCTGGTACGCTAGCCATGAGAATCAGTGACGCGTGCGAATACTGAAAAATGAATGCGCGTGGCGCTAAGGCGATAACCACTTTTTGAAATGGAGCCGCCCTCAATCCGTGAAGCTCTTGCAATGTTTAAAACGAATGCGCGCGGCGCGATGGCGAGAGCCTCTTTTTGAAAGCGACATGTCATCAATCCGTGAAGCTCTTGCAATTTGTTAGAATGACTGTGCGCGGCGCTCAAGCGAGAGCCACATTTTGAAAACCACCCGCCCTCAATCCGTGAAGCTCTTGCAAGTGTTTAAACGAATGTGCGCGGCGTTGAGGCGAGAGCCACATTTTGAAAGCCATCCGCCCTCATCTGTGAAACTGGTGCCAGGTTTTGAGCGTCAGGTTTGTAGGTGGTAGGGAAGTCTCGGGCGAAACGCCAGGCCCGCCCTTCCGATGGCCTCGGGGTGCGACAGGGCGCGGTCCGTCCTGGAGGAAAGAGGAAGGCAGAACGGCAGGGGGGACACGCAGGACACATGGGCGCGGCAGTGAGGGGGCGAAGGCGGGGAGGGGGATGGGGAACGAGCAGGGGGCCGCACGCTGAGACTCAGGTGCGGGCAGCGGGCCCGAGAGATGAGGCCCCCGGGACGGCCCGCGAGGCCCCCGGGACGGCCCCAGAGGCCTCCAGCGCGGCCCAGGACGGCGCATTCCTGCGGGAACGGGTGCCCCCCCCCCCCCCCCAGCAGGGGGCGCACCCCTGGGGCACGTCGTGGGCTCCAGGCGCGGGGCCGAGCGTGCGAAGGCTTCCACCCGCGCCGGCTCGGGGGCGTGCCCCTGAGCCCAAGCCTGCCCCCCTCCGTAAGTCCGGCGATCGCAGACATTCAGGGGGCGTGGATGAGCGACGGGTCCCGTTTCCATGGGGCACCGCAGATTTCCGCCGCCGAGCGGGGCGGCACCGGCCGCACTTTGGGGAGGGCACCTCCCCCGATCCGTGTGGCGACCGCGCGCCGAATCCGTGGATCGCTACTCCGTGTCTGGGCGTCCCCGTCGTAGGGTGCGTTTCCGTGGGGGGAGGGGGGGGGGCGCTGGCCGTGTCGGTTTCGCCCTCGCGCGCGGCGCGAGGCCTCGCGCGTGCCTGCGCCTCCCTCCCGCTCGGACAAGGGCGTCGGGCGTCGGCCGCCCATCCGAAGCGGATGCGGTAGGCACGGTAAGGGGGCAAAAAAGTGGAACCCCCTCGTAGTCGGTTCCGTATTCGTCCCCCCCCCCTTCCCCCCGTTTCAAAGTTGGGCTCCGGCGTGGTGGGGGCCCCGGGGGGTTCATTTTTTGGGTCCTTTCAAGCCTGCGCTCTTGAACGTCTGGGAACAACCTTGAATGTGGCGGGAGGGGGGGGAGCAGAGTCAAAGGTTCCACTTTTTTGTCCATCTACGGCAGGAGGTGCAAGCAGATGGGAAGGGTCAGGGGAGAAAAGCCGCCAGGACCGGACAAGTAGCGTCTACTGAAGGGCCTTGGGCGTTTACGAAACAGCCCTGCCCTGTTCGGTTCCTTCAGTGGTGGCGTTTAGTAAACAGCCTCGCTTATCGGGGTGGTTATTATGAGGGTGTTTTTTTTGCCCTCTAAAAGGGGTAGGTGGTGCTGGGGATGGAGGAGGTGGTGGAGGAGGAGGGACCAGATGGCCATACCCTGGCCCCCGAAGGTACCAGGAGGCGCCCAGTGTTAAGTCGGGCGTGTGCCTCTACAGAGGGGACGATCTTTTGACTATCTGTTTTTTGGGTAAAAAAACGCCCACAATCCGCCTGTAGGGGGGCATGCCCGACCCAAGCCCAGTGGCACCAGGAGGCCCCTGGAAGGCCGAAGCGGGTTCAACAACGTTTCAGTTCCTCCTGGGAAGGTCCGGACTGAAAACCTCCTTCCTCGATCTTCGAGGGCCGAGGGCAAGGCCTAGCAGGGCAAGCAGGCGGTGATGACTTTGACGAGGCCAGGAGGCGGGGGGGGGGTGAGAGGAGCGCGCGCTTCTCTCGCAGGAGGCCGACGACACCCCGGAGGGTTTCAACGCCTGCAACCCGGACTGCCGCGCAGAGCGGGGCTCAGGCATTGCGCAATGAGGGGCGATACATAGGGAGGTGAAGAAAGGTGTACACATGGTTCATTTGTAAGTATTCGGAAGTTCTTTGACTTTTTAGAGGGCCAAGATCCTTTCATTTCCAATTGTTCTATCCTGGGCCTCTTCCTGGCCACTAGGGGGCCAGGAACAATTAGAAACGAGCACAATTAGAAACGAGCACGATTAGATATGAACGACGTGTACCTTTTGTGCACCTTCGGGGCCCTAGGGGCCCCCGTGGGGCCTAAAAGGGGCATGCTTCTTCGCCGCGCGCTTTTTCCGCCCCCCCCAATAAGCAGCGCCGAAGGGGCGGGGGGGGAAGGGAAAAGGGGAGCACGCACGGCCGGGGGAACCAGCGGCGGGAGCTGCAGCGCGCGCGCGCCTGAGCTTCCCGCGGCGCGCCGCCTCGCCTCCAGCCCCTCCTGGTCTCCTTGGGGATCAAGCCCTGGGCTGGCGCTGCCGCGAAGCGCTGGGCCTTCGAGCCCAGGCGTCCTAGGCTGCTGCTGCTGATAATGATGCTGATGCTGATGCTGATATGATGCGTCGATGATGATGATGATGCTGATGCTGATGCTGATAATAATGATGAGGATGATGATGGTGGTGATGATGATAATGATGAGTATGATGGTGCGTATGATGATGATGATGTTGATGTTGACCATGCTGATGCTGATGATGATGATGATGATGATGCGTCGATGATGGTGATAAGGATGATGATGATGACGTCGATGATGATGACGACGATGATGATAATCATAATGCTGATGCTGACGAAGACGATGATGATGACGACGATAATGACGATATGATGCGTCGATGATGATTCTGATGATGATGATGAGGAGGAGGGTGCGCATGATGATCATGATGATGACCATGATGATGATGATGATGACGATGATGATGGTGATGATGATGACGATGACGATGGTGCTTTGATGATGATGATGATGATGATGATGATGATGCTGAGGATGATGATGATGACGTCGATGATGATGATGATGATGAGGATGATGATGATGATGATGATGATGACGCTGATGATAGTTATGATGCTGATGCTGCTGCCGATGACGACGATAACGATGCTGATGCTGATGATGATGAGGACGTTGCTGGAAAGCTGGGAATGAGACGGTGATGGTGATGCTGATGTTGCTGTTGATGATGATGATGATGATGCTGATTATGAGTATGATGATGATGATAATGATGTTGTTGATTCTGCTGATGAGGATGCTGTTGCTGCTGCTGGTGATGATGTTACTGATGATCATGATCATGATTATGATGATGGTGATTCGGACGGTAGCGGTGTTGCTGATGGTCGGTGTGTTGATGATGCTGCTAATGACGATGATACTGATGAGTATACTGATGATGACGAAGGTGATGCTGATGAGGATGATGCTGAGAATGACGACGGCAACGTCAATGATGATGGCGATGATGCTGCTGCTGCTGATGATGATGATGACGATGCTGATGATGATTATGATGCTGATGATGCTGGTGATGGTGATGATGGTGATGATGACGATGATGATGGTGATGGTGATGATGGTGATGATGATGACTGTGATGACTACGACGATGACTATGATGATGATGCTGATGATGGCGATGGTGATGGTGATGGTGATGCTGGTGATGATCATGATGATAATGATGGGGGCGGTGGTGGTGATGTTGATGATGAAGTTGATGATGATGACGATGCTGATGATGATGGTGATGATGATGAGGAGGATCAGGATGATGATGCTGATGATGATAATGAGGAGGAGGAGGAGGATGAGGAGGGGAGCGATGCGAGTGTTGGTGTTTGTGGTGGAGATGATGATCAGACTGAGGACGCCGCTCAGAATGAGGTCGAGGCTGATTGCGACAATGACGCTTGTCATGACAGTGGTGGTGGTGGTAGTAGTAAACATGATGGTTGTGGTGATTGTGTTCGCTAGTATGAACGGATTTCACTCGTGCTATCTACTGCGCTCCATTGCAGCAGCCATAGTTCAAGCGAGATGATTCTCACATGATTCAACACCATGTGCCGAGAGTAACTCTAGGTGTTCTTCTCGGGCCACCTCTTCTATGATGTACACACGTCAGAGTGATCACCGCGTGTTTGAGGGTGCATGCGAGCGAAACTGGATCTGGTTTTCTTTGGACTTGGGCATGGCCATGAGCGGACTTCAGATCTAGAGCTTGCTGGGGGCCTGGAGGACTGGTTGGTGCTGTCACCCCTGACCTTTCCCCTTCGTCCACCCTCCCTCCACCCTGGCCGTCTTGGATCGCCCGCAGCTTGTTGCAGCCTGCAAATCGCCTGGCGGATCCTGTGGTCTGCGAGCTGGCGGGCCGCGGCGCGGTCACGATGGGGTGCGTCTCGCGGCGCACCCGTGAGGGGCCATCCCCTCGGCCGAGGAGTACGATCTCGCCCTGTACCAGGACGGCGGGATGATCCTCGAGGCTTTCGCCACCACCATCCAGGGTCACCATCCCGTGCGCCTGGTCCGCATGACGTGGCTCATCCAGCAGCAGTGTTCTGTGCTCCCGAGGCGGCAGGAACTGCCCGAGGAGGCATTCATCTTCGCGCCGTGTGGGAGGAAAGCGCCAGCACCATCCCCGCCAGCGGGGTTCCCGACGCCCTCCCCTGGGATGGCAGGCGGGCCGCCCTGGTCAATGTCGTCGCCTGGCTCTCACAAGCCAGGGGCAAGAGAAAGGCAGACAACCTGGCGCTGGCATGGCAGCTCCTCCTAGGATCCCGGGCGGTCCTCCGGGAAAATGACCCGTCCAGATACAATGTGCCAGTCCAGGCATCCTTCTTGCAGGCCTGGGCACACGCGACCTGGATTCTCCGTCGCTGTCCTGGCTCCGCCTCCCTATCCCTCCGCCAGCACGCGACCTGGCGGCCAGCCAGCGGGGTCTCACCCCGGGCGTGGAGGCAGCAGGCGCTCCTAAGGTTAGGTCGGGCGTGCCCCCCTACAGGCGGATTTTGGACGAGGAATTACACATACTCGAAACATATTCCCAACATATTAAACAATGGTCAAGAAATCGTCCCCATAGTATTTGTTGACGTTATTTTTGAATATGCCTCCTGTAGAGGGACAGGCCCGACTTAATCCTAAGGCGGCAGCCTCAGACATGGCAGTGCACTAGCAGGCGGCAGACGGTGCTGCCGTGGGCTGTGAGCGCCAGCTCACGGGGCGGTCGGGCGCCGACCCTCCAGCGGGCCTGGCGCAGCAAGTCAGGTCCGTTTACCCGGCGCAGTCCTGCGAGCGGGGAAGCGCGAAGCAGGAAGAGGAGGACGAGGAGAAGGAGGAGGAGGAGGACGAGGAGGAGGAGGAGGAGGACGAGGAGGAGGAGGACGAGGAGAAGGAGTAAGATGATGATGATGATGATGATGATGATGATGATGATGATGATGATGATGGTGGTGATGATGAGGATGGTGGTGATGATGATGATGATGATGCTGCTGCTGATGATGATGACGATGATGATGATGCTGATGCTGATGCTGATGCTGATGCTGATGCTGATGCTGATAATGATGATGATGATGATGATGATGATGATGATGATGATGATGGTGATGGTGGTGGTGATGATGATGATGATGATGATGATTGTGATGATGATGATGATGATGATGATGATGATGATGATGCTGATGATGATACTGATGCTGGCGATGATGCTGATGCTGATGATGCTGATGCTGATGCTGATGATGATGATGATGATGATGATGATGATGATGGTGATGGTGGTGGTGATGATGCTGATGATGATGATTGTGATGATGATGATGATGATGATGATGATGATGATGATGATACTGATGCTGATGCTGATGCTGATGCTGATGCTGATGCTGATGCTCATGCTGATGATGATGGTGATGGTGATGGTGATGGTGGTGGTGATGATGATGATGATGGTGGTGATGATGAGGATGGTGGTGATGATGATGATGATGATGATGATGATGATGATGATGATGATGATGATGATGATGATGATGATGATGGAGGAGGAGGAGGAGGTGGAGGAGGAGGCGAAGGCCCCGCTCTTGGAAAGGAGAATCCCGCGCCAGGGGCCCAGCCCAACCCCAGGTAGGGCGCCATCCGCCACCAGCAGCGCTGGCGGCGAGGGCAGAGACCGCGTCGCCCCCTCCCCCGCCGAGGGGCCCAGCAACGAGTTGGGCGGTGCGACCGCGCCCTTGGCGCGGTCCTGGCTCGGCTCTTCCCTCGCGGCACCTCCTCAAGCTTTTGTCGCAACATGCAATGCCTCGACAAGACGGGGGGGGGCCCGCCTCGCCTTCGGGACAGCCCCACCCCGGTCTGGACCGACGGCGGGGGTGACAGCGAGGGTGGGGGACAGGTGTGCCCACCCGACCTCCGCGGCGATGAAAGAGGGGGGCGATGCGGCTGCAGGCGGCAAGCCGGACAACCGGGTGGCCACGCTGGCGGCCACCGAGGAGCGCCGCCGCGGGTCATGCCCCGCCGTCGGACCAAGCGTTTCGCACCGGCACAGCGGAGTCGCCCCCGACGTGCGCGAGGGCGCGCCCCCTGCACGTTGGCACGTGCAGCCTGACGAGACCGGCAGGAGTCTCTGGCCTGAAGTCCCGCCTGGCTCAGTGACAGGGCCAGTGGGGGAGGTCGGTGCAGGGCAACTTCTTTGCGCTAGAGTAGGGCACGGCTGGGTCACGGTCTGGGACGGCGCAGGCTCCGCGTACCTGGCCTGGGTCAACCACGGTGGCCGCCCTCCCGCCAGCGCAGCCGTCGACGGCGCCGCGGCCGAGAGCGCCACCTGGAGAGACAACAGGGGGCTGCAGACGGAACGCCTCATGGCGCCCCGGCCTGGCGAGCCGAGCGCACCAGCGGCGCCGCTGGCTCGTCCAGCTGGTCAGCACGGGGGGTCCGGTGCGGAGAAACGACGTCCAAAGCTCCGTGGGGCGGAGCACCATGGGGTCTATAGGAGAGCCCAGAATGCAGTGCAAGCTCGGCGTCGGGCCTGAACCTAGCCAGACCACGGCGCAGAGCTCGGACCCAGCATGGGGGGTCGGTTCACTACAGGCTCTCCTGCCGAAGCCCTACATGCCGCCACGTTGGTCCTGGGCAGGGTGTGCTGTCCGGCGGAAGGGGACGTGGAGGAGAGAAGCAGGCAGACGACGACGAACGCCCAGGCGAGAGGCCAGTGCCGGCGGGGCGGGCCGGGCCAGGCGGAGACAGCAAGCAGGGAGCAGGAGGAAAGGAAAGGGAATTAAGGAAGCAACGAGCAGAAGGGGAGGGAGGAGGAGGACAAGGAGGAGGGGAGGAGAAACAACCGCCAGCAGGCAGGCAGGTCCAGGAGCAGCGGAGAAGGACACTCAACCGGCGCGCGGGGAGACGCGCCTTCCTGGAGTGGCGCCATCCCCGCACCGAGCCCCCTGGGTTAGGGGAACCGACCCCGCGCGCCACCGATGTGGCTGGCACGGCCCGCGCGACAGCCTTTACCGCGTGCCCCAGCGCGATCCCAACCGGGGGCAACCGTGGGGTCGGAGAACGGCCGCCTGGTCAGAGGTCATCAGCCGTTTCAAGGGCACCTGCGGGGCGATGTTTGTGGAAGGGTGGAGCCGTGCCTGCGACGAGCGAGGCGGCAAGGCGAGGGGGAAGTGGTGCTTCAACCCCTGACGGCAGTGCGAATTTCTGCTGACAGCTCCTGGCTGGCCTACACTGTAATCCTATCACGACACACGGGCCGACCCGGATAACGTGTGGCGCCAGCAGCAGGAGCGGCAGATGCACGCAGGCGGGCGGAAGAGCCAAGGAGGAAAGCGCGCTGGCGACGCCTCGTGGTCCTCTGGGGACCAGTCTCGTCTGCGAGGAAGTCAGCCCCAACCGAGGCCGCCTTGAAGGCACCCTGCCCCAGCGTGCGCGGCCTCAGGATGTGCAGGGCGGGCCCTCTCGTGGCCGTCGCGGGCGCTCGGCCAGCCGCGTGTCGCGCAATGCCGGGCTCGGCCCTGACTGCGTCCTGCGCTGAGGATTTACTTGGCTCCGACCTCCCTAGGTGCCTGCCCCCCCGCGCGGGCGCCCCCAGGGTCGCGCTACCAGCGCCCGCGGCGGTGCCGTGCTGGGCGTCTGCCTCCCAGGGTGGGCACCCACTTCGACTGGGCAGTGCGCCGATAGGGCGCTCTTGGTGTGTGTGCGCGCCGGCCCCCGTGGTGAGTCGCCCGCCATCCTCCCGCAGGACGGCTTTCAGGACCGGCGCGCCGCTCGAGATCGTTCAGCCCGACGCCCTGGAGACTGAGGCGGACGGGGTCAGCAGGAGCAGGCGCCGTCGCGAGGGCGTCGAGGCGATGGAGAGGCACAACGATTATCAGACGCTGTTGTCCCCAGGGGCAGCGCCCCCGAGCACGCCTGGCCCAGGCGACCGCAGCCTCTCCAAGCGCGCCTGGGAGAAGGGGATGCAGGAGTGGCGGTGTCAGCTCGCGCGTGCCCTTGAGCAGCAAGGTCAGCTCTGTTTGAGCTCGGCGCAGCTCGTTCTAGCGCTTCGTAGCGGGTATCAATTAAGTTCGGCGGTTTTCCACCGCTTTCGCAGGCAGGGGTTCAGCGCGCTGTCGGTGAATTCGCCGCCACAGGAGTTCAGCACCACAGGAAAAATCATCGCTGTCGTCGTATATCCTCGTGCGACGTCAGGGATATTATTGCGCCGAGGTATTCGTGTCTGCGCGGGGGGATGGGAAATAAGTACGTGTTGACACCGGTTCATGAAATCCCCCCCCCTCCCCGTGCCAATTGCGTGACTGTGCGCCGATCAGGTGCCTCCTCCCGCGTGCTGCCCCCCCGAGGTGGCACGTCCTCAACCCCACTCCCTGTGTTATGACCTGGCTGGAGCGTCCACCCCCCAATGTGGATTCTCTCGTTCGCTCCCTGGCTGGCGGGTCCACCCCCTGAGGTGGGTGCTCCCCGCAGAAGTATGTGCGCCGATCTGGTGCTGCTGTGCAGGTGACGTGCTGGAGGTGCCTGGGTGGCGCTCACGGGCAGCTGCCGGGGCGACGTCCCGTTCGCGCAGGTGTCAGTCAGCCGTGGTGCGCGCCTGGTGCTGCCCCTCGCGCTGCCCCCCCCGGCTGCGCGATGGGCAGGCAGCCTTCCCCCCCGCACTTGCCGGGCCGCCTGCCCCGCTGCCCTTGCACTTAGGCGCCCCTGCCTGGCCAGCCCTGTGGCCAGGCGCCCCTGCTCCGCCCAGCAGTTATGATGCGTGCGCCGGCCAGGCCCGTGGCTCCTCCCCTTCCCCTTGCTCCGCCGCCCACCGCCGCCTGGGCGAACCCTGGCGTTGGCGGGTGGCTTCTCGCTTTGCCGTGCCAACCTAGCAATTCAGTTCAGTTGCTCAGCAGCTCAGCAGCACGTGCGTTCATCATGACCGCATTTTATTGCGGCGCACTGTTTGCAGCACCGTCACCCCCACGGGCGCTCAGGCCGTGTCTGCATCCTGTTGGCGTCGTACTTCTGCAGCAGAGCCCGACGCTTACGGCTTCGTGATGGACACTACTTGCATGCCCCCACTCTCTCAGCTGTGGGCTCGCGTGCAGCTCCTCCCTCCGACGTGTTGGTTCGACTTGCTCTACGCTTTCAGCGCCTGCAGCCTTGGCTTCAGCCCCAGGGTGTGATCGCGATGCCGCTCCGCGCCCATCGCCAGGTTGCCCCAGGCTGGCCGCTCCAGCCGCTCTTGCTGGAATTTTTTCCGCGGTGAGTGCCCCGCTTCCCCCGCGTGCTTTCTGCGGTCGCCTAGTTAGTACGCCACGCGCCCTGGGCTATTTGAGCGCTGCAGCGCTGCGACGTAAAAAGTGGGAGGGCGACCGTGGTGGCAAGGACAATGTATTGCAGATGGTCACCGTCTCTTTCTGCTGGGGCACGCGCGAACATCCCGCCTCTGTGATGCGGCCAAGCGCCGAACGCTGCCGAGAGGCATTTTCGCTGGCGCAAGTTGTGAGGTGTCGGGGCATGCGTGCGAGTGGGTCATCCCAAATCTGCTCCTCCGACCATCTGGCTTTGGCCGCAACGGATATCCACCACCACTTCCTCATTCTCGAATCTCCGCTTCCTTTTCCTCCCCCCTCCCCTTCCCCTCCTCCTTTTTCCATCCGTTCCATTTCCCGTCTTTCCCCTCGCCACCTCACCCCGTCTCCCTCCCACTTCGGGCAGTTGGTGCGCGCCCCTGACCCGCCGAGGACGACCCCACCCTCGGCGTGTCCCTCCCGAGCTTCGCCGCCTGGTCCGGCGCGGCGTTCGTGGCGTTCGTGGTGCTGTACGGCATGGGCTGGCCCCACGCCCAGCATGGATTCCTTCTTCTCCTTGCCCCCCTTGCCCCCTTTACTTTCGTCTCTCCACTCCTCACTGTCTCCCTCTCTCTCTCCCCCCCGCCTTTCCTCCTCCTGTCCTCCCCTGTCTCCTCCCATGCGTTTCTCGCTCCCCCTCCCCTCTGCCCTCCTCCCTTTTCCTCCTCGCCTGCGCGACTTGTCGTTGCAGAGTCCAGTCTCATGTTCGATGCTGTCAGCGTTCAGACAGGGGGTACGGCTGCAGTGTGTTAGGTTGAGTTTGATCCTTGCAGTGAGAGTTGCAGCTATATGTAAAGACATACCTTGATAAAGGGCAGGGGGCTCTGAATCTGCCCGCCCTCCCCCCCTACATGCGGGTGCCAGCCCCGATTCGCCTCCCGAATGGCCCCGACCTTTCTGCTGCTTTTGGCGCGTCGGGCGCCATCGGCAAGTCGCGATCTGAGCGCCTGTGGAGTTCATCATCGAAGTGCCCTCGACATCTAGAGCGGCTGATCTGAATGACATGGTGCATCTGCAGGTGCGTCTCGGCTGGATCAGGCATCGGTTCGAATTCAGTGCTCTGAGGATTTGGCAGTGGTGTGGCGGGTAGTCCTGAGGCAAGAAGGTCGAACATTGTCCCTCCGTGTATCCGTCGCGGCAGTTACGTTGAAGTGTAGGCCTGGCTGCTAAAACGTTACATGGCCCTGCCTTGCTGGATGGGGCAAGTCGCCTTGGAGCTGTCCTTTCCCAACTGGCTGAGCCCTTGGCAAGACTTGAGCGCTTCGGGTTGCTTCAGGTCAGTCTTAAATTGGGCACGTCCCTCTCAAGGAGGAATATTCAAAAATAGTAAAAAATTATTATGGGGACGATCTTTCGACTATTTTTGAACACCTTCGAGTATTCTTTGACTTTTTCCTTTTTCGTCGAAAATCCGCCTGTAGGGGGACACGCCCGACCTAAGGTCAGTCACTGGGCATTCGAAACTCAGGCGATCGCAAGCATGGATTTAAGGGGGCGTGGATTAGCGACGGGTCCCCTTTCCACGGGGAATCGCCAATTTCCGCCGCCGAGCGGGGCGGCACCGGCCGCATTTTGAGGAGGGCACCTCCCCCGACCCATGGATTCGGCGACTGCGCGCCGAATCCATGGATCGCTACTCCATGTGGGCCCGCCCCTGAGAAACACAATGCCAAGCAGCGGCTCCCAGACTTGCACCACTCCGCGAGGAGATGCCCATCGAGAACTTAGGCTCCCCCCGTCTCGCGGTCGCGAGCGTCGTCCAGACTGGTTGTGACATGGCGCGACTGTGCCAAGACGAGGAGGAGGAGGAGGAGGAGGAGGAGGAGGACAAGGAGGAGGAGGAGGAGGAGCGGGAAGAGGAGGAGGAGGAGGAGGAGGAGGAGGAGGAGGAGGAGGAGGAGGAGGAGGAGCGGGAGGGAGGAGGAGGAGGAGGAGGAGGAGGAGGAGGAAAACTGCCGACCAGAGCGACCCAGCACCAGAATGGTCGGCGGTCGCCTGTCGTGCGAACCTGGGGTGAAAAACGGCGAGCGTGGGACCCAGTGCCGGATTAAAAAAACGCGAAGAGCAGCCCGATCTGAGCGTGCCATGTGAAAGGAAGAGGAAAGGAAGAAGAGGAGACGAGAACGATGAGACAGAGGAGGGTGGCGAAGACGAACGTCGAGGACGCCGAAAGGAGGGGGGTGGCGAACGATTTCTTCCTCGAGGCGTCACTCCGCCGGCGAGGCTCTCTGCGGATCCGCGGGGCCTTCCTCTGCCCGGCCAGGGCACGGGGCAGCGCGCACTCCGAGGGCGGAGGAGGGGGAGGAGGACGACGAGGACCAACGGGAGAAGCACCACCCGTTTCTCTTGTTTCGTCGTGTGCAGCAGGTGTTCTTGCAATGCTTGCAAGCTGCGATGGGCATAACGACTCGTGGAGCATGCTTGCTGCGAGCGCGTCTTCGCCTTTCTCCGTTATCTCGTTTCGGCCGGTCGCCCCGCCTTTCCTCCGCCTTCCTTGCTGGTTCTTCCCCTTGAGGGCAAACTGTGCGAGTACCGTGAGGGATCCCCGACGATGTACGCACGCGCGGGCTTTTATTGTGGGTCGTTCCCTCAGCTCGCCTTCCGTCCTCGCCCTCTCCCCCTTCCTCCCCCTGGTGTTCGACGATGGCCAGGCATTGCGTGGAGTTGCCGTCCCCGTTGGCGACGTGATGGCTGCGACAGTGTGCTGGGGTCGCTGCTTCAGCCTGGAGGGTACAGCGCTGCATACAGTCGAACATCTGATTAAGAAACCTCCCCCCAAAAAGCTGGCCCAGCGTTTCTTAACCAACTTGCTGGAAAGCTGGTTCAGTTTCTTAAGGGGATTGGTAGCCTCGGATCCTAGAAATGAATCGTGTACGGCCCTGGCTCCAAAAGCTGGCCCAGCGTTTCCTTAAGAAACTTCTGAAAAGCTGGCCCAGCCTTCTTGATTGATAGCTTACTTAGTCATATTCTTGACTGTTGATCAGATTCTTGACCGTGGTGCAGCATCGGCCTTCACCCCTTGCGGTGGTGGATCTGCTCCACGATCCTTTTTGTTCCATGTGGCCCGTACTACGCACGGCACGCGCGCGAGCTCACGGGCCAGGCGCCCCAGAGGGCCTGTTCCGCGTGCTACAAGAGCGTCGGTCTGTGGCTCACAGACGCGCGCGCTGGAGGTACTGCATGATGGCGTGCATGGACTCGCAGGACCCCCTTGGCGGCAAGAGCGCGCGGGGCGGGCGGGGCAGGGCCGCGGAGGGCGGCATGGCGAGGGCGGTGGGGCAGGCAGGGAGTGGAGCGGAGTGCTTCGGCTTCTTCTTCTTTTGCGTGTGTGTGCGCGTGTGTGCGTGCACGCGTGTGCGCTCGTGTGTGCGCGCGTGTGTGTGTGTGTGTGGGTGGGGGGGGCGGAACGGCGGCTGTGAGTGATCGCTGAGCTGTCTCCACCCCCGATTCGGCCGTGGACCTGTTCGTGATTCCCCCTGGTCAGCTGCGCTTCACGTGGTGCGGTGGCCTGCAGGCCCCACAGACCGGCCGACCTCGTACCCTTCTGCCACGTTGCCCGTCGATATGCGCTCCGTCCAAGGAAATTGATCGTCGGTCGCTTCGGGTCCAGCCGAGCTGTTGTACCTCTCAGGGTCTATGATCTGATCGATCCGATTCAGTGTCGATTTCGGCTGGCCCGATCCGATTCGATTCCGATATTCCCACGATCCGATCCGATGCGGCCCTGTCCGATGCCTGTATGGCGAGAAGGAGGAGGAAGAGGAGGAGGAGGAGGATGAGGAGGAGGGGAAGGAAGAGAGGGAGGAGGAGGGGAAGGAGGAGGAGGAGGAGGAGGAGGAAGAGGAGTAAGAGGACGAGGAGGAGGAGGACGAGGAGGACGAGGAGGAGGAGGAGGAGGAGTTACGGAGTTATGGATATTGCGAATGTCGGTTGATGACGACTGGAATTACAACCTCGCCTTACCAGTAACCCGTCTTGCCTTCTCAGACGCACTGTGGGCCTTTGGCAATTTGCCTTGCGATATGGTATGAAGATAACTAACCCGATTACACGTGGCATGTCCTGGGCAAGGGGCCCCACGCTTCGCGAGCTGCGGAGCTGCGAGGCTGCCACATCTATCACAGAACCAGATTCCCGTTGGCGGCCGATCCGAACGCGACGTACACGCCACCCTCGACCACGCGCAACGACGGCACCTCGACCAGTTCCATAGCACACAGCTTGCGCTCGAGCTCGTACGGCAGCAAGATGAGCTACGACGCCAGGCCGCACAGAGTTGGACGGAGACACCTGTTAATCCCCCTCCTGGGCCGGCCGCTGCGCCGACTGCTCCGCCTCCCTCAGTAATGACGTTCAGCGGCGACGACAGGGAGTGCCCTAATTGACTGCCTAGAGGTCTTTCCGCTCGGCGAGTGGCTGGCGCGCCTGCAGTGCCGCCACATCCTAACGTCAAGCATGCCACCTGCAGCCTTAGCAGAGCACAGACAGCCGGTTGGTGTACTGTCCAGCGTGCCGCGGACAAGCCGACGTCATCGCTGAGTTCCGCTGCGTTGGTGTGGGTCGTGCGCCGACGGTTCTGGTGCCTGTGGCACCGGCCCGCGCGACAGCAGACAGTGCACCTGCGGTTCACGCAACTGTGTTGCCAGCCCGCGCAGCGTCGGACAAGGAGGTGCCAATGGAGATCGCACCGCGGCAGGACCTTGTGCAGTCTCCCCGGCTGGTCCCTGCCCTCCAGGCGTTTCGGCCAGACCTAATAGGGTCGCTGGGCAACGTCCGCAGTAGAAACGGTGGTGCCTCGCGACGCCGCCGCGAGCGCCGAGTGCGCGCGGGGTGGGCGCGAACGGCCGCGGGAAGTCTCTGGCGATTGCGTCGCCAGTGCCTAGTTACCCTGCAGCAGAGCGCATGCTCCGGAAAGCGAAGATAAAACAAGGCCAAGTGCCGAAAGTACTGAGGGTCGTATAGAACCGCTGCGACGACTTCGGCACCGACCTCGCAGGTCTGGCCCCAGCTCTTCTGGCCTCCCAGTCATTGGCGAGCGAGCAGGGCTACACCGACGAGTGCGACGACGACGACGACCTCCATGGCAACCTCGCCTCAGGTTTGCCGACCCGGCGGTTCGTTCCAGCGCTCGTCGGCCCCGGCGCCGGATCGCCATTTGGCGAGTGCTCAAACATCGCAGTCCACCGAGTTCGACGCCACCCACCAGCTCCTCACCTGTCCCCCCCACTCGACTGCGGCGCCGACGTCGTGGAAGTATGTGGTGGGGGGGCGCGAACTAGCAGACTAGCTATTCGCCGCCGCCTCAGAGCTGGCGGGAACTTCGACTTGGTTACTGACTGCAACCTCAACGACGCGAGCCAACAGCAAGCGGTGGAGCGATGCGTTCGCTAACGCCGGCCCCTGTAGCCATCGTGGCTCATACCTGCCAGCCCTTCGGCCGTTGGGCTGCGTTCAACTGCGAACGCAACCGCGGCGCCTGGCTGCGCGCCTTCGAGGGCGCGGCCCCACGCGGCCGATTCTGCTGTTACCTGCCACAGCTGCAGATCGAGCCAGGCGGCTACTTCGTCGACGAGCAGCCCGAACCATCGCGGCTGCGCGCCGAGCCGCCCTGGCCAAAGGTGCTGGCAGCGCAGAGCGTGGACAAGGTTATCTTTGACCAGCGCTATAACTTGGGCTTCGGGATCGCCGCGAAGGCATCTCGAGGAAAACTGCTGGGCTGGTCTCCAACGCTCCGGAGATCTTCGATCAGTTCTCCGAGCCCCGCTGCCCGGGCAAGCGCCCGCGCGTCCGCGTCGAGGGTCGCGACTGCTTCGGCGTTCAGATTTGACCATGGGAGATGGCCGGGCGACTCGTCCAGAGCATGCTGGACTTACGTCGCCTTTTGCGGAGTCCGCAACTCGCGAACTGCGTTCGCGAATGCGGCCTCCGATCGGCAGCCTTCCCAGCCGTGGCTGCAGGCGCCGCCGAGGGAGAGTTCAGGCGCGAAGTTGCAGCCGAACGCGCGCGCTACACATGCGAGGCGTGCACGCTCAACGCGCGGGCGGACTCGCGCATGCACTCCAGGGGTCCAGCGGCGTGCCAATGCCCTCAGAGCGCGCCGATTCGCCGGCAGTGCCCCAGCTGCTAGGGGGTTAAAGGAACGCGTTCGCCCCGCGCGCACACGCGCGTTTGGCAAGCGCAGGTTCGCGGATGGCGCCAGGCTTCGGGGCCAGGACCTTCGGCAACTGGGAGGGCGCCAATGGCGTGCAGCTCACCGAGCAGGCACGACAATGCCCAGACGTCCTCGCAGCCCTGCGATATCTTTCCTGCGGATGCTTTCAGCTACCAGACTCGCGCTGCACGACTCTTCCGCGGGCAGAAATCTATGGGCAATTGTCAGGAGGGAAAAAACACGCAGACGCAATTAATCGTCGACCCCAAGAAAATATGGGAGAATAGGGGAAGTGGGGGGAAGACAGAAATCCAGAAAGTATGGGAAAATATGGGGAATCTTTTTATTTGTGTGTATTTATTTGTGTGTCCCAGGGCCCCTTCAAATTGGTGGGGCTGCACCCGCAGCTCGGCCATCTGGCGGGCCCCTCGGAACCCCGCCGGCGCCCGGCTTGTCCATTTCAACGGCGTCGCGTTTGACGCCCGCCAGCCCATCGGCAAGCATTGGAAGGGGGCTCGCATCATCTAGTTTATCTTGGGCGACGAGCCGTTGCTGGCAACGGGTGCCAGACAGGGCCCGGACGGAACGTTAGATGATTGTGTTATTGGCGTTCCCGAGGACGCCGCCAGCGCCGCCGAAGATGGACCACCGTCGGCCATGGAAATGCCAGGGGAGACCGGCCGCGATTTCTCTGGCCACATCCAACGGGCGGCGTTGGCAGCCTGCCGCGAAGTCGCGGGGGCAGAAGATCTGGCCCGGGAGCTGGAGGAGCTGGGGGGCGCCGACAGCCAGCGCGTGATCTCCGCTGCCGTCGGGCGCGCCGCAGCCGACCTAGGCCGCGCGCCACGCGAGCGAGTGTCCCCGGCACTTCGAGACGGAGCACCAGCCGCAGATCATCCACGCGCAGTGCCCTCGCTACTGTCGCGGGGCCTCCTTGGACGATTGCGCCACGCCAGTGGAAGTGGACGTCGGAGGTGGGCATGTGGAGTTGCACCTGGACCCAGAGGTGCGCGAAGCATTCCCGAGCTTGAACGAGGCTGCGTCCAGCGACTTTGTCGCCAGCGCGACTCAGACAGCCATGCTTAATTTTTATGCCGCCGCCAAAACCGCGGTCGTCAAGCGCGACGCCAGCCTTCTGTCCAACGGGGAAGTGTCAAGGCTGCCGAAGGGGGAGCAGCGGCCATTCTCGAGGAGCTCACCAACTGGGTCAAGTGCATATGTCCGAAAAGTAGTGGATCCCAGACATGTCTGCAAGTGGGAGCACCGGAAGAGATCAGACGGCAAGACTGCCAGGATCACCCCATCACGCGCGGCGTTGAGGGGCTTCCGCGACATGGACGCCAAAGCCCTGCAGACGTTCGCCGGGGCAGCGAAGCGGGAGTTTCAGCGCCCATTATCCTCGGAGGCGGCGCGTCGCCCCGACTGGGCGCGCGACGCCGTTGACGTCGAGAAGGCACTTCTGCAAGACATGACATATGCAGAGATGCAGGAGCAAGGCGAAGCACCTCGAGGGGTGAACTTCACCCTGCCACGCGGCAGTGCAGACATCCTCAGGCAGGTGCCCAGCTGCGAGGGCCTCGACGAGCGGACCGAGTGCCTGCGCTGCATCAAGCCGGGCACAGGCTGCAAGGATGCGCCCCGAGCCTTCTCCATGAAGCTTGCCCAGGTCACGCGCTCACCTGGGCGTAGCGCCAAACCTACTAGTTGGGGCCGGGCGCTTGAGGTCAAGCGCGTGACGTCTGGCAGCTGTGCTGCCGGCGTCTCACAGCGAGTGCTCACGTTGTCCAGGCGCGTTGACGATTTGAAGATCGCTGGGCACAAGGGGCACGTCGACTGGCTGATCAACCACATCGAGAGCATCTTTGGCAAGGGGAAGGGCGACTACGACGACTTCACCAACTGGGGAGTGCACCGGCGCCGCAGCGCCGAGGGCACCATGACGCGCGACCAGGGCGAGTGCATCGACGCCCTGATACCGATCAGACACGTCGACCTGGCCAAGGCCGAGGCTGACGAGCCGGCCAGAGGTCAGCATCCCGACCTCTTTGTCTCCCTCCTGGGAGCAGCGGCCTACGTGCTCTCACCCGGCACCGCGTCGCAGCGCGCGTCGTCGCCCTGCGGGGGGCCGACCGAGAGCAGGCTGCTCATCTGACGCGTGACGCGGCGCAACTCCGCTGTCCTGGCCATGCAGAAGACCAAGGCATGCGTCGCATTTTCACCAACTGAGAGCGCCGGGCCGGGCGCCTCATCGCGCGCAGCGACGGGTCATTCAGGGGTGGGGAAGAGTCGGGGTGCGGCATGACATATGCCGTTGCGTGCGTCTCGGCACTTTCCGCCGCGCCGGCAAACAGGCGCGCCGCCTGCTGGGCCCAGTGAGCCAATCACGCAAGCTGGCGTGCGGATCCTTATTCGGCCCCGAGCTGCTCGCGCCATGCGGCGCGGCAGACGGTCTGCGGGCGCCCCCCCCTCGCGCTGCGCGAGATGGTGCGCGGCCCCGACTCCGCCGAGGAGATCGGGGGGCTGAGGGGGAAGGAGGTGGCGCGATCCTTGCGGACCTCGTCGTGGACGGCGCGTCCGTCTTCCGCGCCCTGCTCACGGGCCCGATCTGGCCGTCCGAGAAAGGCGCGGCTGGCCGCGCGCGGCGGTGAGCCGACCAACTGCGCTCCAAGCAGATCGACGACTTGCATTGCTGCGCCACTCGGGACATGCGGGCCGACCCCATGACCCAAGGCAGCGTGGGCCGAGAGCTAGTCCTCAGAGGGTGGTCAGCTAGATCAGCCACGACCACGCCGCGGTCAAGTACAGCGACGAGAAGCTGAAGAAGGCCGCCCCGCGCTCACAGCATTGCTCACCCACGCAGAAAATATGAGATGACTCTTGTGACTGCATCACGAGGTCACGCGGAGTCGGAAAGCGGATATACATCCAAGAGCCGCATTGGCCAATTGGGGGTGGGATGCGAGCTTTCTTTCCGAAAGCTGGATTTGCCCACTGGGTGTGGGATGCGGGCTCCAACGCACGCGGGCACCCACGTGCGAGATTGACGAGTAGAGCATTCAAGTGAGCGGAGTTGCTTGGGCCGTGTCCAGGCAGCTCGCGGTTGCTGTGGCAATGCTCCTGAATAGTCTCGCCGTATACAGGCGGGGAGATGTATTCGCCTGTTTCGGCCTGTCCCGCGGGCTCTAGCGGGGGTACCTCCATCCCTTCCACGGGCGCCGTAAAACGTTTTTGCGGCCGGCGCCGCGGGGGACCTATGTCCGTTAACCCAGGGATTTGTCGAACTCAGGTGAGCCTGTCCCCTTGCGGCCAGGCAGCTTTGTGCATGAGAAGGGCGGTCAGTAGAGTTTTTTTGCTGCAGCTGTCTGCTTGACTTCACAAAGCACGACAAGTTCGTTTGAGCACCAGACTCGAACGGCAGGTCCTCCTGCCTGGCCTGCTTCTCGCCTTGTCCATGCCGTTGCCGTATTGGATCTCAGGGATCCGATGCCGCGCCCGCTCGACACGCTATACATAGATTTAGATTGTTCCTTCACGGCAAATCATCTGTCACCTTCCACATCTTCGTTTCTAGTCCCCTTCTCCTTCCCCCCTCCACAGGAGACCCTCCCCTTCCACCCCCTCTTCCGCCGCCGCAGGAGACACTGACGCTCCGCCACGGCGTCGCCGCCGCGGCGGCCGTTTCCGCGGCCGCAGGGAGGCCCGTGAGCCGCCCCCACCGCGCTCCCGAGGGCCAGTGGGGCCTTATCTTCCTCCCCCTCGTCTCCTCCTCGTCCTCTGCTGACGCTGCTCTTCCTCATCCTTCGTCTCCTCTGCCCGTTCCTATTCCTCTTCTTTTCATTCCCCTGTTGCTGCTGCTGCTGCTGCTGCTGCTCTCCTCCTCCTCCTCCTCCTCCTCCTCCCCCTCCTCCTCCTCTTCCTCCTCGTTTCCTGTTCCTCTTCCTCCTCGTCTTCCTGTTCCTCTTCCTCCTCGTCTTCCCGTTCCTCTTCCTCCTCCTCCTCCTCCTCTTCCTCCTCCTCCTCCTCCTCCTCCGCCTCCTCCTCCTCCTCCCTCTCCTTTCCCCCTCCTGCCTCGCAGCGAGATGCTATCCCGCTTGGAGCTAAGCCCAGACCTTCGACATTCGAGTGCTGTTTTGGACACTTCTTTCACCCTCTTCGGGGTCTCCAGGAGGCACCCCCCAGAGTTACGGAGCCGATTGAAGGCAGTTTGAGAGCTCTTGGGGGCCATGTTCGGGTTTTTATGTACCTCTTTTAGGCCTCTTGGGCCTTCAGACGCCCCAAGCCGCGCCCCAGACGTTTCAAGAGGGTTCCCTGACGGCCCCCACCACGGCCAGAACAAGCAACTATTATGGATTTGTTCAGGGGGTTCCGTGTTTTTGGGGATTCCGCCTTTCGGCTTCCCTCTGCTCCTCCAACCCAGCCCCAGACGCACAACCACCCGCTTCAAGACTGTTCCGGAAGCTCCCCACGGGGGCGCCCGGAGCACCCAAGATGCCCCAAAGCCGCCCAAGGACGCCTCCAGGACAGCCCAACAGGGCACGGAGTCGCTCCCGAGTTGCTGGGAAATCGCTCCCAGACGCCCGCGGTCGCTTTCTGACGGCCCACCATGCCCCCGAGGCTCTCCACGAAAGTTCCCCGACGGCTCACAACTCCCCCCAGACGCTCCAGAAGGGCTCCCAGACGGCACCCAAGAGGGCCCCACGAGGCAAACATATTGTGTGTTTCCTTAGGTTTTTGGTCTGTTTTGGAGCTTCCGCTTCTTTGGCGTGCCGATGTTCCAGACTGGCCCCAGAAGCACCGCAACCCGCTTCAAGAGAGGCGCTCAGAGCATCCAAGAGGCCCCCAAACCGCTTCAAGACATGTCCCGGACAGCCCAACAGGACTCCGAGTCGCGCCCGAGCCGCCGGAAAATTAGTTCCAGGCGCCCGCGGTCGTCTCCAGACGGCCCTCCACTCCCCTGAGGCTCCACGAAGACTCCCTGACGGCCCAAACCGCGCCCCACACGCTCCCAGAGGGTTCCCTGACGGCCGCAGAGGCCAAAACAGTCACCAATCATTGATATTCTTTTGGTTTTGATGTTTTAGGGGGATTCCGCCTTTTCGACTTGCCGACGCTCCAACCCAGCCCCAGATGTATGGGAATGCAATGTAATGACATGGATCGCAGTGTAATGTAATGTAATGTATTATAGTGTAATACAATAGACTGCGATATAATGTTGTGTATGTATGTGTGAAGGTATGTATGCATGCATGCATGCATGCATGACTGCATGACTGCATGACTGCATGTATGTACGCATGTATACCTGAATGTTTGTCTATATGCCTGTCTGCATGCATGTATGTATGCATGCATGTAATGCATATTGTAGTGGCCTTCGGCCAGTGCCGCCGATCCGGGGCGCTCCGACTGATGTGATCCTTCTTCGCCCTCGTCCCTCCTCTCTTTTTCCCTCCCCTCCTCTCACTCAGCATTTATCCAGTGGCCGTCGGCCTATCCCGCCACCGTGCGTGGGTGGTGGGTCAGAGGCCTCATGGATGCTGGTTGGGATCTCGTGGTTGGCTGGGACTTCTGGGGGCCTCTTGGGCGCCTCTTGGGGCTTCTTGGGGGCCTCTTGGGCCTCTTGGGGCCACTAGAGGGCCTCTTGGGGGTCTCTTGGGAGCCTCTTGGGGCTTCTTGGGGGCCTCTTCTGCGCCCCTTGGGGCCTCTTGGAGGCCTCCTCGGAGCCTCTTGGTGCGGGAGGGGTGGTACTCGAGTTCGGAACCCCCTCGGAGGCCACGATCCTTGTGAGGGGTGTCAAAAAACGCATCCGCCGGAAACTCGCACCCCTCCCCCCCCCCCACCCCCCCTTCCCCGGCAGAGCCACCCCGGCAACCCCCCCAGAGGCTGAGGCTCAGCCTCGAGGCTGTAGCTGAGACTCCTTGAAACTCACACGCCGGATCGGCGGATATGTATGCATGCATGTTTGTATGCATGCATGCATGCATGAATGAGTGCATATGCATGTATATATGCATGCATGATTGTGCACATTACTGTCCCTACGCATGTATACATCTATGTGTACACACACATATATATATATATATATATATATATATATATATATATATATGTATGGTTGCAGGCGTTCATATATGCATGTACGTGTATGTGCATACGTTTGTATATGCGCATGCATGCATGCATATGTAAATGCATGTGCATGGTTGCTGATTTTTGGTTGTGCATGCATATATTCATGCATGCATGCATTCGTGTATGTTTGTGTTCATGTATACATGTATGCACGCATGCATGCACGTACGTATGTTTGTATGCATGCATGTATGCGTGTATATATGTATGTATGTATGTAGTCATGTTCGTATGTATACGTGTAGGTATGTATGTATGCATATATGTATGTATGCATGTATATATGTATGCATGTTTGCATGCATGTATGCATCTATGTGTGTATGCATGTATGCATCTATGTGTATGACTGGATGTATAGTATAGTTGATTAGCATATGCATGCATGTATGTATGAATATATGTATGTATGTATGTGTGCATGCATGCATGTATGTACATGACTATGTATACATGTATGACTGCATGCATGCACGTATGCATCGATATAACGAATGCATGAACATATAGGGGTAGATCTCCCCTATCGTAGCTCTGTGAGTGAACACGGAGACCACACTTAGCCCTCGGCAGGCAGGACGCGCGTATCATTATCGCGGCCTCCTGCTTTCCTCCTCCTCCTTTCCTCCTGTCCTCCCCCTCCTCTTTCTCCTCTTCCTCCTCCTCGTCCTCCTCCTCCTCCTCGTCGTCCTTCTCCTCCTCCTCCTCCTCCTCCTCCTCCTCCTCCTCCTCCTCCTCCTCTTCCCCGTCCCCCCTGTGATCCGAAGCCGCGACAACATGAAGCACGGTAGGGCATCTCGGCTGGTCGACCCCGCCTCCATGGCATTTCTCGAGCTGGATCGACCCAGATGGGCCCAGGGGCTCGAAGACGGCATGCCTATGCGGCGCCGGGAGAGGTGGGGGGGGGGCCGTGGAGGCGGCGGCGGGATCGCGGCCGAGACCCCGCCGGGGCGTCGGGCAGCAGCTCGTCCTTCGCGCGTGCGCGGCGGGCGAGGGCGGCGGCGGCTCCGGCGGCTCCGGCGGCGGCGCCGAGGGCGACGGCGACTCGCCCCGAGAGACTCGGGCCGGGCGAAAGGGGGGGATTGAGAAAGGGGGGGTTACGAAATCTGCTGCATGCGGCTAGTTTCGGCCTCACCGAGGGGCCCATTCCTCGATACATGGGCGCCTCCAGTTACGTGAGCTGATTCTCAAATCCCCCCCTTTGCTATCCCCCCCTTTCGCCCGGCCCGAGAGACGGCCCGTGGCGGGAGGCCCATCCCTGGCATGGGCGGCCTGGCTGGCTTGGGCATGGGCCCAGGCCGCCAGCAGGGCGAGTACGGCAGGGTCGGCCAGGCAGCCGCCCCTTCCACCCCGCCGCCGCCCCGGGGCCGCCGCCGCCGCCCGGCCGGAGGAGGGCAGAGAAGGCTCCGCGAGGCCCTACCAGGCGGCTCCAGGCAGCTCCTGCAGGCCTCGGGAGCCTCAAGGAGGCCGCAGGAGGTCCTGGGGGGTCGAGTGTGAGCCAAAGAAGTCTCGGGACGCCCCAGAATGCTCTCACCCATGCTCGGCTCACTGAAACTCATGTCCTATCCGCAGAGGGTCTTTAATGATGGGGGGGCTTCCCCCCCTCCCCCTTTAAGCTCTCGGCTGGGAATAGTCGTTCCTCTCCTCCTCGCCCTCCTCCTCGCTCTCCCTCCTCCCTCTCCTACTTGCCCTCCCCTCCTCGCCCTGGTCGTCGCCCTCGTCTCCTCGCCCGTGTCGTCATCGTCGCGGTCGTCGTCGTCGTCGTCGTCGTCGTCGTCGTCGCCGTCTTCATGTGGGGCTCGCGCAAGTGACCGTGCACAGTAAGAGCTCGCCATAGTTGTTCTGAGCTTGTTCGGTGTTGGCCACGCGTGGAATTATTGGCACACTATTGTTCGCCGTGTTGGGTTTTGTTGGGCCGTTATTCTTCCCATCGGGTATTGCTTCATGGGCCCCTCCCTCTGCACGACAGAGGATTTTGCTTGTATGTACAGTTATTGCACACTAATTCGTTACATCTCCAATCGGGTCGGCGCGTCGTCTTCATCGTCGTTGTCGTAATCGTCGTCGTCTTCTTCTGGGAGTCGCACAGGTGGTGGTCCGCAGTGAGAGCGCGCCAAAGCTGTGGTGAGCGTGTTCTGTGGTTGCAGCGCGTGGAAATATTTGTGCACTATTGGCCGCCGTGTTGGATATTGTTGGGTAGTCATTCCTCCCAAAGGATAATGGAGCCTGGTCTATTTCCTGCACGACAGGAATTTGGAGCTTGTTTTTGCAAGGATTGGAAGACAATTCGCTACATCGTGCGCTGGTTCGTAGAAAGAGCTCGTAGTAGTGCTCGTACTTGTTGTAGTGGCACTCGTAGCAGAAGTAGTAGTCGCAGTCGTAGTCGTAGTAGCCGTAGAAGTATTAGTAGCAGTACATTGGGATGTTGCGCAAAAGCACTACGCAAATGAACTATGATCCTGGGATGTTGCTGGGGTGCTCATGCGATGCTGCTACATGGGGACGCTGTGACTACGTGAATACACCACGTGAACACAACACGTACATACATTACGTAAGCCACTACGTAATCCGCTACAGCAATTAGTAATCAATCGTATCACATACAACGAACTACGTACATAGGCATTGCGTGAAACCACTACGTAAAAGCATGATGTGCTACTACTACGTAAGAGAAGCAGTACGTGCAATCCACCCTACGTAAGCACTACGTTAAAGCACCACGTACAATCTCCACGTCGTGTATGTGCGCCGTTCTTCCACGTTTTGTCGATTTCAACATTCGGGTCAAGTCCCCAGACAGCATGTCCAGAAAGGAGACGGGTGCGCGCCCTGTCACAGCGGCCACCGCCTCGGATACGCCGCTCCCTGTGCGCCTGCAACACCCAGAGGTTCCCGCGGCTGTTCGCATTCTTCCTTATTCCGTTTAGTCACGCGGCTGTGCGTATCTTGGTGCGTGGGAGGGCGTGTGCGTGTGACCATGTGGTTGCCAACGCGCCGAACGCTACCGCCGCCTCCCCAGAAATCGTCTGGGTTCTCACTCCGCCTCTCCTCGAACACAAAAGGGCCAGGGCTCATTGTGAACCCTTTTTGTCCATGTGTGCTTCCAAGGATACGGTGTGGCGTTATATTCGTCGCGACCATTTTTCTGTGTCCCTGGACGTGCCACAGGGTGCATTTTGACCAGAGTAGGAATCCACTCGCCCCCCCCCTTACGTCATTCTTCTCCTTCTGCCCCTTCTGGTCCTCCCCCCCTCTTCCTCGACCTCCAACTCATCGTCCAGCTCGTCCTTGTCGTCGACGTTGTCGTCGTCGTCCTCCCCCTCCTCCGTCATACTTTATCATTAAGTTAGCCAGCGTGCACGCCAAACAGTACGTTTTTAGCAGTGCATGTGGTGCTGTCTATGTGAAGCGATCTAGGTGGTACAATCTATGTGGGGCGATACGTGTTGTGCAATATATATGTGGTGCGATTTAGGATGTGAAATGGATTTCACGAGCGAGTTGAGACATCCCATGCTCTTGCAAACATTATTTCCGGCCGTGCTAGCCCGTGCATGCTCGCGCGCACAGCGGCCAGCTAGCTTGGCGCGACCGGCGCGGCCGCGGTGGCGGTGACCGCTGGGCTCTTCTCAGCGGGCACTTCAGTGCGAGTCGGCGACTTGGGCGGAGGCGGCACCATGGCGACGCCGGCAGCGGTAGACGCGATTTATGAAAGTAACGATGATGGTGGCGATGGTGGCGATGACGACGGCAAAGCCAGTGGCGTCGCCGATGTTGATCGCGCACGCCGATCTGATGATGATGCTGACGATGATGAGGATGATGTTGATGATGTTTTCGCGTCGGCGATGAAGGCTTTAGATGGAGTTCGACACGCGCGCGGCTGATGCGCGCAAGTGGCCCGCGTGGTATTATTTGACACGGATCCTGCCCCCCCCTCAGCCAGCACGCGCGCAACGGCGCACGAATGAGTTCGACGTGCGGCGCGAGAGGCCTGTTTGGCAGAATGTGATGAAGCATGTAGGAAAACCGACGGTTGTCGTAAGCATCCGCACGCGTCCGGAGGCCATCTTGGGCGTCTTGGAGCGATCTTCGGGCGTCTCGGACCTCTCTTTGACCGTGTTGGGGGCGTTCTTGGGGCCCTCTTGGGCCGTCTTGGATGCCTCTGGGGCCGTCTTGGAGGCCTCTGGGGCCCTTTTGAAGGCCTCTTGGGCCCTCTTGGGGCGATCTTGGAGGCCTCTTGAGCCGTTTAGGGGCGTCGGGGAACCGAAAAGGTTGAAACGCCCAAATCTGTCCAAGACCTAAGAAGAAGCATTGATGTTTGCCACTTGGGGCCCTCTTGGGAGTGCTCCTGGAGGTCTCTTGGGGCATCTTGGAGGCTTGTTGGGTCATCTTGGAGACGTCTTGGGCCGTCTGGAGGCCATCTTGGGCGCCGTGGAGCGATCTTCGGGCGTCTCGGACCTCTCTTGGATTGTGTTGGGGGCCTCTTGGGGCCCTCTTGGGGCGATCCTGGAGGATCTGGGGGAGTGTCCCGGGCGTGTCTCGGGCGTGTCCCGGGCGTGTCCCGGGCTCCTCCTGGGGTATTTTTGATCCAGGGACCCCCAGGGGCCGCCCCGCGCGCGCGAACTAGAAATACTGTTTACCAGTTACGGGAGATCTTAGCACGCCTCTGGCCCGTTGGGCCGGCGAATTGTGCAGTCTATGTGGTGCATTAGATGTTGTGAGATACGCGTAGTGCAACCAATGTGGTGCAATCTGTGTTGTGCGATATTGGTCGTGCAATTCATGTGGTGCAATCTACGTTGTGCAATCAATCACTTGCTCAACTTGAAGCTGACCTCTCCACTGCTCGCGCAAACATCCCACCCTCCCACCCGCAACTTGGTTTGCAAAACCTCTTAAGACGGACTACGACGACACCGACGACAACGACGACGACGACGACACCGACGACGTCTCCGACGACTTCGACGACGACAACGACGCCGACGACGACGACGACGAAGACGACGACAACGCCAACGAAGGCGACGACGAGGGAGGAGGAAGGACGACGACGGCGACAACGACGACAACGACGACAACGACGACAACGACGAGGTAGGAGGGAGGACGGCGACGACGCGAACGACGACGAAGGAGGAAGGACGGCGACGCCGACGACGACAACGACGAGGGAAGAGGGAAGACGACGACGACAACGACGACGACGACAGTGACGAAATAGAACCGACGACGAGACGCCGACGACGGACGACGACGACGACGTGGGAGGAGGAGGACGGACGACCACCGCGACAACGACGACGGAACCGACCACGACGCCAAAAAGCGACGACGACGAACACGAGAAAAAACAGAGGACGACGTAGGCGACGACGACGACGACGCGGGAGGAGGGAGGACAGCGACGACGACGACGACGACGCAAGAGCGCGCGCGCACGCTTTTGTTGAAAATCCGTGTTGCGAGACCTTAGGTTTTTGTAGGTTTTTTGGATGCACGATTTTGAAATCCTTCCGAAACTGATGGGTTTCGAAGGTTTCCGGCATACGCTCGCGACGACGCGCTCGTCTGCACTTCGTCAAATTTTTTGCAAAGGATTCTCGCGACGGCACACGCGCAAGGGCGTTCGACAGATTTCGACATGCGCGCGCGCGAAGCCCGTTTGGTAGCATGTTGTGAATATGTTGAAAAACCTATGGTTTTCTTAAGATTTCGCAAGAGCTCGCGCGGAAGCTTTTTTAGCAAATCAGTGTTGCGAAACCCTGTGTTATTGTATGTTTTTTTGGAAACTCGATTGCGACATCCTTCCGGCACCAAAGGTTTTTGAAGGATTTCGCCATGCGCGCGCGACGACGCGCGCGACGACGCGCGCGTGTGCACTTCGGCCCATTTGTTGCAAGGGATTCGTGAAAAAGTGTTATGTTAGAACAAAACATGTCACCGCATAGTGTTTTTTACAAGGGAACCTCAAAGGAGGGAACCTGGCCTAGCTGGGATGATATGATTTCATATTTCGGATGGACGAGTGGTCAGAATCATATATGATTTACAGACCCGAAAGGGGAACGGATAAGTCCGGGAGGGGGAGTAGAATCTATTCTCTTTTTAGATAGGAGAATCTACGTGGTTCACCCCAATTTTTTGATCGATCAAAAAGCGCGCCGCCACCGTGATTTGTCGTGCAATCTATCTGTTGCAATCGATGTAGGGCGACCTATGTGGTGCAGTCTATGTGTTGCAATATGTGCGTTGCTATGTAGGTGGTGCTCTTTATGTGCTGCAATCGATGTTGTGCAATATACGTGGTCCAATCAGTGTTGTGCAGTCGGTGTAGTTCAATCTTTGCCACACAATTTGTGTAGTGCAATGTATGCGGCTGTGCGATCTGCGTTGATCAATCTACGTGGTGCAATCCATGTTCTGCAATGCGTGTGGTGCAGCCTATGTTGCGACCGACCAAAATACGCGCCGCAGGCGCAGCTTGTTTATGCTGCTATCTATGTGGTGCAATCCAACGGGGGCGACGGGCGGCGACG
Source organism: Prorocentrum cordatum (assembly GCA_963575745.1). Classification (NCBI taxonomy): domain Eukaryota; class Dinophyceae; order Prorocentrales; family Prorocentraceae; genus Prorocentrum; species Prorocentrum cordatum. Next base: position 119,286 of record CAUYUJ010015952.1, read on the forward strand.
AGGCGGCGACGGGGCTGCGACAGCGACAACATAGCCGCCAGACCGCCAGAACAACCCAGGCGACTGGCGGCGACGAGGAGACGGCGGGGCGGCGTCGGCCGGCACGGAAGCGCCAGACCGACACCCAAACCCCTGCCGACGAGGCGGCGGCGAGGGAGCGGCGATGGCCGGCACCGGAGCCGCCACACCGACGCACAGGCCCAGTTCTGTCGATCGGAAGTGAGAACCCGTAAGTGCAAACACTGATTGGGGAACAGTCTTCCCTGTCTCACCCCCGCACGGGTCGGTAGGGCACGCTGAGCGTTTCGCCCGAGACGCCCCCACAGTTGATGACCCTGAAGCTTGAAACTTGCAGCAGCTTCACGGATGGAGGGCGGTCCGTTTTTAGAATGTGGCTCTCGCTGTAGGGCCGCGCACATTCGTCTTCAAAGTTTGCAGTCGTTTTGCGATGGAGGGCGGGCCGTTTTCAAAGTGGCTCGCGCAGTAAGGCCGCGCACATTCCTCCTTAAAGCTTGGAACCGCTTCAAGGGTGGAGGGCCGTTCCTTTTTCCAATTTGGCTCGCGCCTTGGGGCCGTGCACATTCGGTTTTAAAGTTCGCAGCGGCTTCGTGGATGGAGGGCGGTTCTTTTTCAACATGCGAGTCTCGCCTTAGCGCCGCGCGCATTCGTTTTGCAAATTCGCAACATGTTCACGGATTGGAATGGTTGAAGTCCCAGGAATGGTGTTTTGGCAAAGTTGGGTGTTGTCAGGGCGCAGCTGTGATGTTGATTCGCGGTGTTGTCGCGGTGGTGAAGTCTCTGTAAAGGTGTTCAGGGACGGTTTAGGAATGTCAGGACGCAACAGTCACGTTGAGTGGTGGCGGTGAAGCCGCAGGAATTGTGTTTTGGCACGGTCAAGGATTCTCAGACGGTTGTCTTTTAATGGGGCACTTCCCGCAATATGAAGAGGGAACTGGGAAAGAAGGTTTATTGCACCATCATTGCTGCGTCTTGGGTTTGCAGTGGTCCTCCGCCTCCTCCTCCTTCTCCTCCTCCTCCTCGTCCTCCTCCTCCCTCTCCTCCCTTCTCCTCCAGTGCCCCATCGCCCGAGAGCGCGCCGCTGCGCCGGGGGCGCCGCGCGGGGGACGCCGATGGCGGTGCTGCTCGTGCCTCGCGCGGCGCGGCGGTCGGCGGTCCACTTGCCAGGCCAGGCCACCCCCGTCCTCGTCGTCCTAGTCGTCGTCGTCTTCCTCCTCCTTCTCGCCCTGTTCGCTCTCCTCATTCTCGTCCGTGTCGTCGTCGTTGCCCTCCTCCTCCTGCTCCTGCTCCTCCTCCTCCTGCTCCTCCTCCTCCTGCTTCTCCTCCTCCTCCTCCTCCTCTTCCTCCTCCTCCTCCTCCTCCCCCTCCTCCTCCTCCTCCTCCTCCTCTTCCCCCTCCTCCTCCTCCTCCTCCTCCTCCTCCTCCAAGATCGTGTTCTTGGCTAAGCGGCTCGGGGGCGTTCGCCCTGTGGCCATCATCCACGTGGTGGCCAGGGTCCAGGCGAGGCTGCGCAAGCCGCTGGCGGACGCCTGGGAGCGCAGGAACGACCGCCCCTACTTCTGGGCGTCCAGAGGCAAGGGCTGCGAGAGGGCGGTGTGGCAGCAGGCGGTAGAGTGCGAGTGGGCCTCGGCGAAGGGGCGTGAGGCTGGTGACGCCTCTAGCTGGGTGTCAGCGCTGGTGCTGCTCGACCTGCTCAAGGCGTACGAGCAGGTGCAGCACGGGCGCCTCATCCAGGCGGCGGTGCGAACGGGCTTCCCGCTGTGGCAGCTCAAGCTGCAGGTCAGCCTCTACAGATCTCCGAGGTGGCTTGCGCTGGGAGAGGCCTTGAGCAACCCCATCGCCACCAAGCAGGCGGTGTTGCCAGGCGACGGCTTCGCCACGCTCATGCTCAAGATGATGCTGATCGAGCCCCTCGACAAGCTGCAAGCGCTGGTGCCCACCGTCTCCCTGTCGGTGGTGGTGGACGATCTCATCCTGAAGCGTGTCGGAGGCCTGCGGCGCACGGTGGATGAGGTGGCGACGGCGACACGGCGCCTCAAGGAGCTCCTGGGGAAGGCCGACCTTCGCATCGCCACCAAGAAGTCCAGGGCCCTCTCCAACTACCCTGAGGCGAGGCACGAGCTGGAGCGGAGGCTGCAGAGGACGGCAGGCGTCACTGCGGCGAGGCAGGAGCGCAACCTGGGCGTCGACTTCAGTGGAGGCAAGCGGCTCGGACGTGAAGTACGAGCAGGAAGGATGCAGCAGGCCCAGCAGCGCCTTCGGAGGGTGAAGATCGTCAAGATGACGAAAGGCAGGAAGCCCGCGACGAGGAGGCTCGCGAAGACCGCCCTGCACCCCAGCATCGGGTACGGCACGGCCATCACAGGCTGCACCACGACCGAGCTCGATCGTGCCAGGTCCCTGACGTTCGTGGCGGTGTCGAACACCACGGCGGAGAAGTCAAGGACCCTCACGATGATGCTCCAGCCAGGGCTCGACCCGATAGTCGACGCCACGTGCAAGCCCGTGCAGATGCTACTGCGCGCGGTGTGGGAGGGCTGGGTGCCACGCCACATGGTGGTCTTATGCCTGCAGGACGCGCGCACGGTCACGTGGGCCCACGTCCAGGGCCCTTGCGCGGCGACGCTTCTCTCGCTGCGGAGGATTGACTGGGAGGTCGTCACGGCCAATTGCTGGAGGATGGACGATGGTGGCCTCCTTGCGCCGTTTGACATCTCCCCGTGGATCGTGATCAAGCTGGTGCAGCGGGCCATCGTGAAGTGGCAGTGGAGACAAGCCAGCCTGGCGCCTGGGTGCGCTCACCTGGCGGAGGGCGGGACGCTGGAGCCGCTCATCAGGCTCACCTCCACTGGCTGTGTCACGAGCGTGGCGGACAGGAGGGGCGGTATCGCCGCGGGCACCAAGGTGCGGCTCACCCTCAAGGAGCGGGCGTACCTCCACTCCCTGGTGGTCAATGGGCAGTGGCCCCAGGCGCGCAAGGAGGAGAAGGGCCTTGCCGAGTGTGCTGAGTGCCTGCGGTGCGGGGGCAGAGGGACGCTCCTGCATCGCCACTGCGATTGCGAATGCTGGAGAGAGGTGCTGACGCTTCCGAAGGAGATCGCGGACCTCAGGAAGCGGAGCCACCTGCCCGAGGTCACCCTGCTGTTGGAACGGTGCCTGTGGCCGACGCCGCCTGGGCTACGCAAGCCACGGGCCAGTGACCTGGTGTGCTGGCGCGGCGACCACGACGGCGGGGTCCTCCCTGGTGGCGAGTTCTTCCTCGACGGCTCCGCGTTCGAGGCCGACTTCGACGAGTTCGCATCGGTCGGCTGGAGCGTGGTCGCCTTGCAGCCCGATGCCGATTGCTACCTGGCCTCCGTTGCTGGGCAGTTGTGCGGCGCCTACGTCGACATCAACGGGGGCGAGCTCATGGCGGTGATCATGGCGCTGCGGTTCAGCATGGGCGTGGTCACGCTGGTGGTCGACTCGAAGTACGTGTACGACGGCTTCTACAAGGCGGGTCGCACGAACACTGCCGCCTACGCGTACTCTTGGGCGCACCTGTGGCGGCTGGCGTGGGCCCTGGTGGACGACAGAGGAGGGCTTGATCGTGCAGTGCACCTCCGATGGGTCCCTGCCCACCGCGCCAGGAGGCAGGTCGTGGACGGCGCCATCAGCTACCGCGACTGGAAGGGCAACTCGTACGCCGACGCAGCTGCGAAGGCGGCGGCTGCCCAGGGCCGTGCCTCGGCCGCCGATCGCCGCAAGCTGCACCTGGCTCGGCAGCTGGTGGACTTGGTGGCCATGTGGTGCACTGCGGTCGGCACATGGGTGGATGGCAGCGACACCACCCATCGCAAGGAGCGGACGAAGAGGGCGGTTCGGCGGCGCCGCGAAGCCTCCGCGTGGCTGAGCTGCAGCTGGCGCGGGAAGGGCAAGGACAGATGGTGTGAGGTCTGCAGGTGGACCAACCGCGCTGGCGAGTGCCCTGGCAGCATCCTGGAGGACGCGGTGAAGGCCAACGAGCTGCTGGTGCAGAAGGGGCTCGCGGCGCACGACCTGGTCGCCATCGCTCCTGTGCTGGACAGCGAGCTGGAGCGGAGGTTGCCGTTGGTCGCATGCACCAGGTGCGGGTTCACTGGAGCCGCTCGCGCCTGCAGCTTCGGGCTGGAGTGCAAGACGCCGCCCTCGGCCGCGGGCAGCGCGGCTATCGCGCGCCTGCGTGCTGGGCTCGCGCCCAGGATCGCGAGCGAGGTTGCCGTCGCGCTGCGGCGCCTTGGCGGTGGCGAGCCGACGGCAGCAGCAGAGGAGGTGGGCGCTGGCCCCGCCCCTCCTCCCGCCGAGCCCATCAGTGGGAGCCCCGTCGCTCGTGGCGAGGACGGTGGCCAGAGCGTGCCACCTATGAGAGGTGAGGACTGGGGCTCTGAGGCGGCGGAGGGCGTCAGAGGCGGCGACGGCGCTGGAGGTGAGGACTGGTGCGCCGCTGGAGCAGCTGCAGAGGCCGCGGCGACCCCCACGACCCCTGGGGAGGGCGAGGCCGTTGGGGAAAGCCGAAGGGACGCCAGCGGCCCAAGAGGAGTGGAAGGGCCGCCAGCGCGGCGCCACCAGGGGCCTCCGCCGCGGGCTCACCGCCCTGCGGGCGGGGGCGAGGACGAGGGCGCGGACTCTGCTGAGGCGGCAGAGAGCGGCCCAAGAGGGGTGGAAGAGCCGCCAGTGCGGCGCCACCAGGGGCCCCTGCCGCGGGCTCACCGCCCTGCTGGCGGGGGCGAGGAGGGAGAGGGAGCGGCCGCGGGCTCTGCGGAGGCGGCGGAGGCAGCGCGGCGGAGCTCCGTGGTCGCCTCGCTCCTGGCCGCCTACCGCCGCGGCTGTGACGCGGCGGGGCTGAGCGACGGCGCTGCTGCGCGTACGCCCCGCACTGGAGGCCCCCAGGGGGCCAAGCCAGGCGGGGCTGCTGGACTCGCCTCGGACCCTGGCGGCGGGGGGCCCCGTGTGGCCTCCGTGGCTCCCGTGCCTGTGGGTGCCGCCAGGCCCGAGGGCCTGGGGTGAGTGCGGCCGTCTAGGACCCCGCTTGCGGGGTGCTAGGGGCGGTCGCACTCACGCGGCGGGGGGGCCTCGTCGCCACTGCGGCCTCGCGTGGGGCGCGAGGTCGCGCTCGGGGCGGTCCTGGCTCGACTGGACCGCTCTATGCCGCGCCGATCCTCCATCCCTCCTCCTCCTCTCCTCCTCCTCTCCTCCTCCCTCCTCCTCTCCTCCCTCCTCCTCCCTCCTCCTCCTCCTCCTCCTCCCCCTCCTCCTCCCTCCCCTCCTCCACCTCCTCCTCCTCCCCCTCCTCCTCCTTCTCCTCCTTCTCCTCCTCCTCCTCCTCCTCCTTCCTTCCCCTCGTCCGTAGCCATTTTTGGCTCTGACTGTTCTCCTCCCATCTTGGCTTAATTGGGCATGTGGGCTTCCTGGCGCTGCGGCCCGTGCTGCCTGCTGTGTGCTTGGCGCCGCTGGGAGAGGAGTGGTGGCTGCGGGATGGGCGCCGATGGTGGGGGGTCTGTTTGGGGGCTGGGCCTGACGTCATCGAGCGGCTGCTGGCGGCTGTACCAGTGCTTCGCGCCGACCTGGACGGCTAAGCCATCAGCGACCATGACGTGTTGCGGAGGAACATGACCATGCATTCCGCCGCCTCGTGGACTCAATCTATTGGTGGCGTCCAAGCCGCAGTTGCATCATGCCCAGCGGTGCGCGCGTCTGCTTCCCATACGCGCTGGTGCAGCAGGTGCGGGACCGCCACAGCCGTCGTTTTCCTCTCTTTCGGCATCGTCGGGCAATTGAGGGCCGATGCCGCGCCCGTTGTGCCAGTGCTGGTCTGTGCGGGCCACGACGTTGAAGGAGGAGGTCTGGGCGGGTGGCGCGGTTTTGAAGTCGGTGCTTAACATGCAGATGCCCGCGATGTCTTCCATGGACTCCCCCAAGATGCAAGTGCTGGAGCTCTTGCACGGGCTCCCCGTGTCGGTGGCCTGGTTCGGGGGCTTGTGGGCGTCGGTGTCTGGGAGAATGCCCTGTTCAAGGCTCGGGAGGCTCTTCATGTCCACTTGGACGCACTTGAGCAGCGGCTTTGTGATGCCACTCTGGAACCAGTTGGTGCTAGACGCGGTGGTCGTAGCGGTGGTCTCCCTGATGATAGTCATGCCACCGCGGGATTGTCGGCCTCGTCGGTTTGCTCTTCTTCCTCTCGGACTCCCAGGCGACTCCCAGAGGCTCTGGCGTGCTTCATGCTGCAGAGGTCGGTGTGCCTGTTTTTTTGTTGCTGATATCTCTGCCTTGTCTCTTGTCAGCAAGTGGGCCCTTAGTCGTATGGAATAGGAGATCCGTTGTGGCGCCTTCGGCGACTTCCAGTTCAACGATATGCTGGCGATTCACTGGATCTTTTTGGCCTGGGCGCTTTTTGAGCGTGACTTCGACTCTGGCGCAGGGGCATTTCCTGTGACTGATGGGATCTGGCATGGCGCGGCGGATCTCACACTCATGCCCCTGGCCAGCCGTTGGACGGAAACTGAGCTTGTGCCCTTTGATCCGCGCTAGTGACCTCGACTTGGCAGAGTTGCTAGTGGTCCGCTGGGTGCTTCTGGTTAGGGAGAAGTCGAACCACGAGTTCGGGAAGTTCGAGGGCCGGGGCGGCGGCTAGCGGGATGTTGGCGGCGGCTGTCGGCATGCCTCTGAGCCGTACTTGCCCTTCGCTCCTCCCCCCTCCTTTCTTCCACTCCTCCTTTCCCCTCCTTTCCTCCTCCTCCTTTCCCCCCCCCTCCCCCCCTCCGTTCCTCCACTCCTCCTTGCCCCCCCCCCTCCCCCCCTCCTTTCCTCCTCCTCCTCCTCCTCCTCCTCCTCCTTTCCCCTCCTCTTGCGTCGCTTGGGACTTCGGTATCGGCGAGGTGGGAGGTTCGGGCCGCGGAGTATCGAAGCAGTCCTCCCCCTCTCCCTCCTCGTCCGCCTCGTCCTCGTTGCTCTCCTCCTACTCCTCATCAGCACCAAGTTCATCAGCAACATCAGCATCGCTATGGCCATCGTTCATCGCCATGGCTATCATCACATCCCCCCCTCGTTTTCGTCCTCGTGCTGGTCCTCCTCCTTCCTCGTCGTCGTCGTCCTCGTCCTCCTCCTTTGGGCCTCAGCTTCTGTGAAGCGCTGCCCCAAAGGAACTAATACGCACTTGGCTGGCTGCAGCTCCAGAGTGGCGACCTTTTCCGCCGCCTCGAATGGCGGGACCAAGAGGGGGAGATCACGAATGGAGGGGAGGGAGGTGCCCACATCGTCCGCGCAGGCGCCGTTCATCGGCGGCACGCTTGGGAGGTGCTGGATCTGCGCCGTCTGCGCTTCCAGGTGCCTCAGAAATGGGTCCATGGCGAAAGCCCAGAGGGTGCCCGAGAGGGGACACCCCTGGGCAACACCAGAAGTTAAAAAGAACATGGGGGAGCGGAGGGAGCCAGCCTTGAGGTAAGCGAGAGAGGAGGCATAGACGGCATGCACAAAGGCCAAGTAGCCCTCAGGGATCTTGTGCTGTTGCCCTTCAGATGCGCCAGCTTCTCCAAGACTTGGTCCCGGCGTGGGGCGCGTTCAAGGTTGCCGGCTGCACCCCATATCTGGGGATTCTGGTCGGCCCCGAGGCTGGTCTGGAGGATCAGTGGACGAGTGCGACGCGAAAGTGGAAAACCAGGACCAAGGACACGTCCCTCACCAGGGCCCCAGCAGAAGCGAGTTGCAGAATCTATAACATGGGGGTCTTGCCAGTGTGCCACTATCTTTCCCAACTTTTCCCCCTCCCCGCTGCTGTGCTCTCTGCTGAGCGTCACGTCCTCCACCGCCTCCTGCGTCTCCCCCCAAACTCCTTCGCGTTAGCTGAATTGTTGAGCATTGGAATCTGGCTCCCCTCAGCCACCCCATCCCCGCTCCGCACGACAGCGGCGGCAGCGGCATGGCGGACGGCCCACCACACTTTAGAGGTGGGGCCTGCGGACGGGTGGAGGGCAGCACTGGCGCAACTGCACGAGCATGCCTGGTTGCATGGTCCTCTCGTGGATTTCCTCCGAGGTGCTCTCTCCCCCGAGTGGTGGAGGAACCGCGTCAGCATAGTTGAATACTTTGCGTCTTTGTCCTCCACTCCCCCCATGGGCATCCCCCAGCACGCATGGCAAGAGAGTGCGGCCGCGGCCAACGTGGAACTCCGCACTGCCGGGGTGGACGGACGCCGCCCCCGCCCACAGCGAGTGTTCGCTCGATCGCTTCGGCTATCTTTGTTCCCTGACCTCATGCCCTCCCTTCTCCGTCGTCGCCTCTACTCCTGGCTCCCCCACTTCCCCCAACTCCCGGATCATGAGATCAGCCTGCGATGGATCGCGCTCCGGAGGATTCTTGCGAGATCCCCGCCCTCCTGGGCATGGGCCCATTTAAAGACCTTGGCTGGAGCTTGGACTACATCTGCACGGATCCCCTCCATGGACCGCCGGCCTTGTCTTTTCGGATGCGAGCCCCCAGCCAGTGACGATTTCAGCCACTACCTTTCCTGCCCTCGCCTGCTTCACCTCCTCGCTCTTCCTCGTGGTCACTTGCCCGCCTCCCCCATTTCTCGCCTCGGATTGGGGATGGAGCCCGATCCTGAGCGAGAGTATCCACGTGCTCGCTTGCATCAGGTAAACGTTCTGGCGTTTTACATATATCACAAGCCGAAGGCAGAGTATGATGCACGAGGGAGCGCTCCCACCACTCCCACATTTCATTACACGATTCTGGCAGCAGCGAAGGCCGCCATTGGTTGCTGAGCGCGCTGTCGCGCCGTAGGTCCGGACTCATTCGGTACGGTCGCTCCTCCTTTCGGCCTCTAGCCACACTCGGGCCCAACACTCCCCCGGCGAATGACTCAGACTCAGGCCTTCTCGCGGCAGCCCGATCCGATCCTCCGTATCGTCGTCCTCCTCCTCCCTCTCGTCCTCCTCCTCCTCCTCCTCCTCCTCCTCCTCCTCCCCCTCCTCTTCCTTCTCCGCTTTAATTCCGTTTCCTGATGAATGAATCTTCTCTGTCGTGCCCCGAGGCCATTCGAAATGGCGGGCCAGGCGTTTCGCCAGAGACGTCTTCACCTCTCAGGATCTTGAAGCTTGAACTTTGCAATCGTTTCATGGATGGAGGGGTTCCGCTTTGAAGACGTGGCTCTCGCCTTAGCGCCGCGCACACTCGCTTTAAAGGTTTGCAGCAGTTTCACGGATGGAAGGCAGGCCGTTTTCAAAATGTGGCTCTCGCCTTCGCGCCGCGCGCATACGCTACTAACGGTGATGCGCGGCGTTGAAGCCCAAGAGATGGTGTTCTGGCGCGATTCCAGATCCCAAACGGTTGTCTTCCAACCAGGCATTTTCTCAAGTGAAGATGAATCCGTGTAGGAGCCCATGAACAGGGAACCTGGAGCGAGGGTTTCTTGCAATATCGTTGATGAGTCTTGGGTTAACACTGGTCCTCGTCCTTCTCTCCTTCCTTGATCTGCCTCCTTCTCGATCCGATCCTCCGCCTCCTCACCCTCCTTCTCCTCCTCCTCCGATCCGATCTGATCCTTCTTCTCCTCCTCCTCCTCCTCCCCCCTCCCCCCCTCCCTCGCGCTTGTGTTAGCGAGCAGCGCAGCTGCAGAAATCCAGGCATGCAGCCCGGCGATAGCGAGGCAGCCAATCACCAGACCCGTCGACCGCCTTGGGATGTACTGACCTGTTTGCTCCTTCCCCTTCTCGTCTTCCAAGTCGTCGTCGTCGTCGTCGTCGTCGTCGTCGTCGTCGTCGTCGTCGTCGTCGTCGTTGTCGTCATCGTCGTCGTCATCGTCGTCGTCGTCGTCCTCATCCTACTCCCGTGCCACGCTTAGAGTGGGGCAGCCAGGGAACAAATCCGCCTTTTCGGGATCATCATCGTTAACGTTATCATCATTTCCACCATCATCATCACCATTCATCATCGCCACCACCGTCATCATTGTCATCACTATCATCCATCACTCATCAGCATCATCCTCTTCATCCTCCGTCGCCGTCCCTTGTACATAACTCCTCCTTGTCGCACCCCCAGGCGTGACGGCAGGGCGGGCCAGGCGTTTCGCCTGACACCTGCCCACCATGTGCGACCTTGAAGCCTGAAACCTGCAGCAGCTTCGCGGATGGAGGGCGGGCCGTTTTCAAACTGTGGCTCTCGCTTTCGCGCCGCGCGCATTCGTCCTAGATGTCTGCAGCAGCTTCACGGATGGAAGGCGGGTGGTGTTCAACCCGTGGTTCTCGCTTCGGCGCCGCGCGCACGCTCTTCAGAGGCTTGCAGCAGCTCGAAGGCTGGAGGGCGGGCCGTTTTCGGACTGTGGCTCTCGCCGTGGCCCCGCGCACGCTCGCAGTACATGTGTGGAGCAGAAGGGAGGGCGGGTCGTGTTCAAGCTGTGGCTCTCGCCTTGCCGCCGCGCACACTCGTCTTCAACAATCGCAAACAGTTTCCCTGGCTCGTACGGGTGAAGATGTCCCAGGGATGGTGTGTCCTGGCACGAGTCAGGACTGCCAGGGAACGACAGTCACGCTGATCTGCGGTGTTGAAGTTCAAGCTTTGGTGCTTTGGCACGGTTTAGGATTGCCAGGGCGCAAGAGCTACGTTGATTGGCGGCGTTGGCGCTCCAGAAAGTGTGTCTTGGCACGATCGAGGATTCGCAGACGGTTGTCTTCCAGTGGGGCACTTCCCGCGATGAAAACACGTTCTTGGAAGAACCTAAGAAGAGGGAACCATGTAGGGAGGGTTGATTGCAACATCGTTGATGCGTCTTGGGTTTATATTGGTCCTCCTCTTCCTCCTGCTCTTTGCTTCTCTCCATTAAAATTCTGACCTCGGCGTGCAGGAGGTTCGAGCACCACCATCTTCATCAACGCTACCATCATCACACTATCGTCGTCATCCTTGTCATCATCATCACCATCATCATCACCACCATTATCACCACCACCATAACCGTCACCACTATTATCACCACCATCATCATCAACATCATCAGCATCATCATCACCATCACCTTCGTCGTCGTCATCGTCATCATCATCACCATCATATACACAATCATCATGATGCTGCTGTTGTTGCTGCTGCTGATGATGATGATCATTATCAGCATCACCATCATGATCATCATCGTCGTCATCCCCAGATCATCATCATCTCAACGCACCATCATCAGCATCAGCCGCAGCATCAGCATCGTTACCCTCGTCATCATCATGAGGTGCGCGCGGACAAGCCTGTCAAGTTCAATACTCTAAAGAATAGGGTGAAGACAGCACGCGGTCTTCTCAGGAGTTTCAGACGGCTACGCGCGCCAGGCACGGGCCTAGGCACGATTGCGAGGGGATCCCTACCACCTGCCATGGAGTCCGGCGTCGACGTGACACGGGCTCCGACCAAGGTCGTGCAGCAGATGCAGGTCGTGATGGCAAAGGCTCGAGGCAAGCTTCTCCCGTGGCGTCAAGGTGGCTTGTGGGGCAGATCGACCGTGATTTCCATGATCCTCACGTGGCTGCTTGGGTAGGACCTGTCCACAGGTGGGCCCGTCTCGTCACCGATGGCGCGATCGGCATCGACGTCCCGCAGAAGGCGTGGCAGCTCCAGCAGCAGGTCCTTCGCGCCGCAACTCACTCGGGGCAAGCCGCTAGCCGATTCTAGTCCAGCTGGGGGAGCCACCATAGCAGCAAAGGCGTTGGGATGGATCTCCTCCTCAGCCACATCATGTCGTACACGGGCAGGCGAAGTTCTCCGACTCGATCGCGGCCCGCCTGCGATCGTCAAGGTCCTGCTTCGACGAGACGCGATCTCGGCGAGAGGGGCCTTGTGGCCAAGGATGCTGGCCCTGCACCCGAAAGCCCACATCAGCTGCCTAGGGAGCCTGGCGGGTACTGGATCGAGCCCGTCGCCGAGCTCATCAGACTGCGTCCTGCATCGCCACATGTATTGTTGCAACGCGGTTGGAGTGCACGGGTTATTGGTGGACGAGCTCTACTCTACTTGCAGGTGGCCAAAATTTCGTCGTCGGCTGACCCCTTCTGGACAAGGGCCTTGCTGCCGAGAATATTGCTGCCCAGTCCAGGCATGCGGGACGACTCGGGCCTATGACGCTGCGGGTTGGGTGAGCAGCGAGATTGTCAATGGCACGGTCTGCTGCGACGGCAGCTGTTGCCGCAAGTGGTACCAGCCAGGGGCGACGAGTGCTGGATGCGATACAGTCGGGGCGCTGAACAAGGAACCCTTTCCGTTGGGGAGGGGCTCAGTGTTTCTTGACTGTTTCCTAGTTCGTCTCAGGTTTCCTGAGGTTTTCGAGGACGCATCGAAGTTTAACCTCTGGAAAAAACAATGGGCCTAGTTCCTTATTTATCGTTCCTTAGGTGTACTCGGGCCTGAGGGGAGCCCCCCGTGGGCTGCAGCTGCGGGCAGGCCGAACCGAGACGTCTGGCCCAGAATCTGGGCCAAGATCGAGGGCCTACGGCGCATCTGGTGCACGCAAGCATGGCAATCACTGTCAGTATCGTTGAACCGATCCCCATCCCCATCCCAATCCCCATCCAGACCCCCACCATCTCATCCCCCCAGTTGGGGATAATTATACCCTTCGGAATCTGACAGAAACTGCTTATATCCCCATCTAGGGGGGTAAACCGGCCAGCGGGGCCCATGCCACGCAAGTGGGGTTAGGGATCGGTTAGACTATGCTCAGACTGGACGGATACCATGGCAAACTTCGGCACGCACTCAGCTCCCGTCGCCGCCAATCGAACCACCCACGAGCTGCTCAGGAAGGTCGGGCAGGCCGCGTGCCACATTGTAAACATCAGTGCGGCCATGCCGGACGGCGCGCTGGAGGCTGACAGGCAGGAGGCGCCCGACGACAGGCGCAAGGGCAGGCGGAGTGACTGCCAGCCGCATGGTCAGCCGCCTCACGTCGCGCACTCTGTCTTTCCCCCTGGGCAAGTCGTGGATGCGTGCGCGGGGCCGTACGGTGGTGCTGCTCCGCAAAAACTGCAGGATGAGGGCACGGCAGCGCTGCATGGCGCGGGGGCTGTATGAGAGGTGCACGCGTGACCAAGGCCAGGGCGAGCAGGACCCAACCCAGGCCGACGGCGAGATCATCACCAACATGCGCGGACATGGCGCAGTGTTCCTGGCCCAGGCGGCGAAGCTCCGGCTCGCCGCCCAGGAGGCGGGACCCACGGGCGGGCTCCGGTTCCGGGCGCGGGCGCGAGCACTTCGCTTGCTGGAGAGCAACAACACGGACAAGGTCATCTGGGTTGCCAGGTGGCGTACGTGGTTTGATGCCAGCATCTTGCACACCCTCTCGCAGGCGGTTGAGGATCTCAGAGCGCGCGGCGTCACCATTGCCTCTCTGGAGCAGGAGTTGGGCGGGGCCCACCCGTGGACGCGGCCAGCAGCTCGTCGGGCTCAACGAGGACTGCAGAGAGCTGCGGTTCACGCCCAGCTCGCCCTCGCCTCCAGGACCGCTGAGCTTCATCCAAGAGTCCGGAGGATAGCTGATCGCTGGCGGCTGAATGTCCTCCCGGGCCGTCGGGTCTTCCGCTTACTCTCGACAGTCAACTGGGTTCGGGGGCATGCGCAGCCGAGGGTGGTCGCCGCAATGCTTCGCACCTTCGCCAACTGTCGGGTGTCCGGGAGGCGCACACATGCAAGCACATTCTAGCGTTTGGCACTTCTGAGCCCTGGATGCAGCCGCTCCCTTTAGGACCGCCTGGCGGGCTTCATGGGCGCCCTGTGCGCGCAACCGGTGGGACAACATCGCGAAGTACTGCGCCGGGCCCCGCTAACGACTGCCACATATAAGCTCCACGGTTGGTGGCGACACCACCCTGGACCTCGTTTGGGGCCAGCCTCGATGCTCCGGGCGCTGCGGGTCCAGCTGCGCGAAGTGCTTGCGGCGGACTGGTGCGAGCACTACGACGCCGACGACGACGGGTTTTCGTGATTGCCTTTTTTTGTACAGGCCCAGTCAGTTCTTCCTCTTTTTCTCCTCCTCCTCCTCCTCCTCCTCCTCCTCCTCCTCCTCCTCCTCCTCTTCCTTCTCCCCTGCCTTCTGCTACTCGCAGTGCTGCGTTGTGGACCAGGGCCAGGCCGAGGCCAGAGCGCTCGGCGAGCGCGCGGCAGTGCCGTCGGCCACGCGGCCAGGACAGGGTCGACTCTCGCACCCCGTGGTTGGCCGCCACTTGGCGCCAGCCACATGGCCCCTCCCCCCCCGGGGGCCCCACGCCTGGGGGGCAGGGGACCGCCACCTCTCCCCTTTCCCCTTCCCGCCCTCGTCCTGCCTCCCCCCCTTCCCCCCCTGTCTCCCTAGCTGGGGAATTGGCGATTCTCGCCGGCTGCATGCGCGCTCGGCGCACGCTCGCGGTCTTGCGCCCGCGGTCGGCCGACCCCAAAGCCCCGACGATCCGGGCTTGCCTCATTTGCCGTTTCATGACCTACGTGCCCACTGCGCCAAAAGGTGCTGGGGCGCGGCGGCACCTTTTAGCATCACCTGTTGCATCACTTTGGGATATCATTGGTTGGTGTGCGATTGCACCCAACGTACTGTAGCCTGGTCCTGCGTGTTCGACTTGCTCGCTTCTGTCTTCAGCAGAGGGGGCAGGACTTGTCCTCCCCAGCTGGCGCCTGCAGCAGGCTGTGTGCCATTTTGACTGTACCGGCCTATTCTCGATTCGAGGCCCGGTTTAGCTCCTTCCTCTCCTTCCTCCTCCTCTTCCCTCGTGTGGCTGGTGTGTTGCTTACTTCTGGTGGGCAAGAGTTTGAAGCAACTGATGTGAAGCATAGCCGCTTTCGGCACCCACTGTACCCACTTTTCCTCCTCGTCTTCATCTTTCGTCCTCGTTTCGTTCCCCTCCCTTCTCCTCGTCTCGCCGTTGTTTTTTACTTTTGGGGCGTTGCTGTAAACATAGCCACTGGTCAGTCTTTGCCGCGTATCGCCACGGAGTGCGCGGGTTACTCGTGAAATGTTGCGGTCGGCCGTCGTCCCCGTAAAGCGAGCGAGCTTTCAGGCGAGTTCATTGAGTGAAAAAAGCGTGTGCGGACATGCCATATGTAGTAAGCACCGCCAGACCGCCTAAGCGTCACAAAGCCATTGGCGAAGAGTTTCAGCACGTCGTGGACACCATCAAGCTTTGCCGAATGCGCACTAGCATCGACGGCCGCAACGAGAAGGACGCTGAGTGCACCACAAGGGCCAGTTTCGACGACGTCGGCCCCGCGACCAACACCGTGCCGAAGGCGCTCGTGTCACTGACCGTGTTGGGCGCGTGCGCTGCTGTCGTAGGTGGCGCTTCGGACATGCGGAGGACAGCGCATGGGAGCCCCGCCCGTAGGCTGGACCAAACACGAGATCGAAATTGCCGACGGCCGCACCAGGAGAGGCGGGGAAGCACGCCGCCCCTCCCCCGTCTTCACGGCGCCAAGGCTGGATGCGCAGGCGAAGGCGCCACCGGCCAAGCGTCCCCGCGGGCTCGCTGCCAGCCAGGCGGAGCGCGCTACCCCGAAAGAGCTGCTGCCCACAGGCCCTGTTGCGGCGGTGCCGCCAGCAGCCGCGAGGGGCCACAGGCTGATGGTGGGTGGTGGCATCGTCGGCTGCATTGGCTGCGGCGTGTACGGCTCGAGCTCGCGCAGCGGCGTGTGGGCGACCCTGAGTTAGCCTGGCCGCAGCTCGCATGAGGTGCCGCGTTGTGGAGGCCGCCGCTGTTCGCCTCCCCGCATGCGCCTGCGTACGTCACAGGCATTCTGCCGGGCTGGCCGCGGCGCGCGCCGCCTCTGTTGCCCCTCGTGCTCCGAGGGCTGTGCCGCCGCAGCCTGCAGCGACGTTGCGGCCTGCTCAGAACATTTGCTGGGCTCGGCCACTCTTCACGGGCGCGTGGTCTTGCCCGTGTGCGCGCTGCCTCTCGTTGTGCGCACCCGCTGGGCGCCAGCGCTTGTCACCACGTCGCCCGCCTGGGCTCGAGGGCAAAGTGCAACGCGTCAATCGAGGGCTTCCGCCATCCCGTTTGACTCTCCCCTCCGTTGCGATGCTGTGCCATGTGGTCAACTCGGATTGTCGGTGGGGACGAGTTGTTGTGCTGTGGGAGTGCAGCCGTGTCAGGGCCTAGGTAAGTTTGTATACCGACAATGCGTGATGGGCGGGGTGTGAGGGGTGGTCTCTCGCTCTTCCTTGCCTCTGCCTGCCTCGTGACGTTATGTGTAACACTGTCCCGATCACCATCATCACCACCATCATCATCATCACTACTGTCATCATCATCATCATCATCATCATCATCATCATCATCATCATCATCAGCATCAGCATCAGCATCAGCATCATCATCATCATCACCGTCATCATCATCATCATCATCACCAACATCATCACCACCATCATCATTGTCTCATCATCATCATCGTCATCAGTATTATCACCATCATCATCACCATCACCATCATCATTATCAACAACATCAACATCAACCTCACCACCACCATCGTCACCATCATCATCATCATCATCATCATCATCATCATCATCATCATCATCCTCACCATCACCATCACCATCACCATCACCATCACCATCACCATCACCATCATCACCAACATCATCATCATCATCATCATCATCATCATCATCATCATCATCACCACCACCACCACCACCACCACCACCATCGTCATCATCGTCGCCATCGTCGTGACTATCGTCATCATCTGCATTTTCCAGCTCGTCCTCGTTCTTCCCCGGCAGGTGCAGCGGCGGTGGCGATCCCGCCGCTGGCGCGGCGTCTGAGGCCGGGCGCCGCCGCTGGCGCAGCTCCGGGTGTTCGGGGGGACTCCGAATGCGTCGCGCCCCTGGCCAGGCGGCGGCGTCCACGTGCCGCCCAGGCAGTCGTCGGTACGGTCGAAACGGGGTCGGTGCGGTGCGTTCGAAGCGGGGCGCTCTCGTCGGTACGATGGGAACGACGGCCAGAGAGTACGTCTGGGGACGAAGACCGACAGACTGGTTCCTGTCTGCCAGGGAGCTGGGTGCGCTCGATGCGGCTGGCTGGGGCGAGAGCTGGACACATGTTTCCCCCGGTATTTTCCCGGCCCTCGGCCCTGCTATGGCCAGGCACGCCGAGCTTCCGCGTGCGCATCCAGCGCGTGGTCTCTGGATGTTCACATGTGAATTTGGTCATGTGTTCTTCCAGCTTCCGGGCATCTCGAGTGGGACTCGCTGTCGGTGTCGCCGCGGACGTTGTTCATTGGAGAATCGACGCTTGCAGAAGCAGCGCCTGCACAGCATGTGCTGTTTGGGCACTGTGGGGGTCGGGAAAGGGGGTGCGAAAACTGCTTCGTGCAGCTGGTTGCAGCTCGGCCGCCAGGAATCATCCTCGATGCACGGCCGCCTCTGGCGCCAGGAGGCGCCGGGAAGACCCGGTGCGTGCATCTGATTCGCTGACACCCCCTTTGCTAACCTCCCCTGTCGTCCGCCTCGAGAAGCGCTCTCGGTCACCCCCCTCCTCGGCCTCCTCCTCTGCCCTCCTGCGCCTCTGGGGAGCCTGTGAGAACGCGAGAACGTTCTTGGACGTTTCTGGGCCTCCCGGGGCGGCGTCGTTGTGACAACAGCCAGGTTCCATAGGAGACTCTGACCCAAACACGCCCCTGGACACCTCCAGGGATGGGTTTCTGGGGCCGGCGGGTGCCGCCTCGCGAAGCGCTCTCGGCCCTGCTCCTCGGCCTCCTCCTCGCCCTCCTGCGCCTCCCAGTGCGAGCATGAGCGAGCCCAGGCGTGCGCGAGCATGTCAGCATGCCTGCGCGCACGGACATGGTGGGGATGATAGGGGGCCACATGCGAACCCTACCCCCACCCTCCCCCTCAGAAGTCGTGGGGGGTAGGGGAAGGGTTCGCATGTGGCCCCCTAGATGAGGGTCTGTCCGCACTGAGGCGCGCCAACCTGCAAGCACGGCAGCGCGCCGGCATGCGTGCGCAGGGCGAGAGCGAAGGAGGGGCAGATCGCTGGTGGGCGGTGCCGTGGCCTCCCGAGGTGCGTCTCGCCGTTCGGGCTCCTCGGCGGCGGCCTCCTCGGATGCCCTCGGCGCGAGCAGCTTCCCCGCGTTCGAGCCGCCGCAGGTGAAGTACAAGAAGAAGGCCTTCTGCCCCGTATGCGAGAAGCGCGTGGTGGCGGGCGAGACTGAGGAGATGAGGCTCAAGGGAGGAAGAACCACCCGGACCGGACAATCGGCGTTTACTAGACGGCCCTGGGCGTTTACTAAACAGCCCTACCCCGTTAAATTCCTTCTTTGGGCGCGTTTACTAAACGACTTCGCATGTCGGGGTGTTGATTATGGGGGTGGATTTTTGACCTCTAGAGGCATTCTTGCGATAGGTTGTGGCGCAAGTACATGCGCCTCAGCGACTTGCACTGCCCGCTCTTCAGGCACGTCTGGGTGAAGGCGCGGGAGGGGCCGGAGGAGGCACATCACCTCTGGCAGAACACCCCGCGGCTGAAAGGCAGGTCCTGAGAGCTCGACCGCCCGCTGAGAG
Source organism: Prorocentrum cordatum (assembly GCA_963575745.1). NCBI lineage: Eukaryota > Dinophyceae > Prorocentrales > Prorocentraceae > Prorocentrum > Prorocentrum cordatum. Next base: position 137,851 of record CAUYUJ010015952.1, read on the forward strand.
TGCGCTCTAGCATGCTCCTGTAGACATGTACCCTCTTATTTCTCCTCGCCCGCTTCCTCGGTGTCGTCCTTGTCGTCCTTCTTCTCCTACATGTTCGTTGCGTCGCCCGTCTGCCGAACCTGACTCGAGCGGTCTCAAAGAAACTATGGATTCGATTTGTGTCGGGGATTTGTTTTCTGGCGATTTGTGGGGCCAAGAGGGCCAAGTGGGCCAGGCGGACAGCGACGACGACGAGGGCGACGAGGCAACGAGGACGAGGGGGAGGACAGCGACGACGACGACGACGACGACGAGGACGAGGACGAGGACGAGGACAGCGACGACGACGACGACGACGACGACGACCAGGGCGATGAGGACGAGGGGGAGGATGAAGAAGACGACGAGGGGGCGCAGGGCCAGCACCCCCAGGCGGTCCTATCGGCCCAAGCCGGGAGCAAGGGCAGAAGGGAGAAACGCATCGGAGTCACATTGGAGCAATGTTGACACAATCTTGGGGTCAACTAGGGTGAAGTCGGGCCTGAACATACAAACTAGGCCCGACATGCAAACTAGGGTGAAAGGGGTCATCTTGGGGCAATCTCGAAGTCGTCTCGGGCTCATGGGGTCGTCCTGGGGTCACGCGGCAGTCTTAGTTCGGTCGGGAGACAATGGGTTCGTCTCGGTGTTCTCTTCGGGCCGCAGGGTCGCTCTGGGGTCGTATTGGGGCCATTGCTTAGCAGGGGTGGGTATCGTGGGGCGACAGGGGTAATCTTGTGATCCTTTCAACATTGATTTTGGGCTTATCTTGGAATCATCTTTCCGTTGCTGCCTCTCTCGTTGCTGTTGCTACAGGTGTTGCTGTTGCTGCTGGCCCCCTGGTGCCTGGCGCTGTTGCTGCTGTGTGTGCCGTCCCAGACCTCCGACGGCTCAGCTTGTCGAGTTGCCTGTCTTGTGTTAAATTTGTGCGTGGAGCCATCTTGGGGCACTCTTGGGGCCTTCCTGGGCCCTCTTGGGGCCCTGCGGGGGCCCTCTGAGGGGACACCAGGAGGGCCCGACATTTGACACAACTTTAACACAAACCGCCTCCTTGGAGAGCGTTTTGTGTTATCATTGTGTTAATTTCGGGCCCTCTTGGAGCCATCTTGGGGCCCTCTTGGGACCGGCGGGAGCCCTCGGAAAACACAACTTTAACACAAACCACCTTATTAGAGGGTGTCGTGTGTTAAATGTGTGTTAAGTATCGCGCCCTCTTGGAGCCATTTTGGGGCCCCCCTGGGCCCTCTTGGGGCCCTGCGGGAGCCCTCTGAGGGCCCTAAGAGGCCTCCAAAAGGGCCCGATATTTCCTGCACATAAAAAAAAAACGCCTCCCTGCCCTACTTGGGCCCTCCTGGGCCCTCTTAGGGCCCTGCGGGAGCCCTCTGAGGTCCCTAAGGGGCCCCCCAAAGAGACCGACATTTAACCGAATTCATCACACACACACACACCGCCTCCCTATTGGAGAGCGCCTTGTGGTAAAGTTGTGTGAAATTTCGGTTCCACTTGGTGCCATCTTGGGGCTGTCTAAGAGGGCCCTTGGTCGCCCAAAGAACGATCCAATATGCCCAAGATGGCATCAAGACGGCCCACGCGGGCCCCAAGAACACTTATTCGGTTTCGCAACGATATGCGTGACTTCGCCCTCGCGTTTGCATTGAAGAGCATTCGCTTCCACAACAATCAATGTGCAAAAACACGTCTTGAAAGCCCCAGAATTACACAATCCATTTTCGTTCAACTGCATGGTTTTTGTCGTAGTATAACAACTACAATATCGTTATGACACAGCAACCACACATGTTTGAGCAACCGCCAATGTAGAAATAATTGCCCTGCGTATGCTTACGTCCGTGTTCGAGTTAATGTCCGGTGTTGGACGCACTTGAAATTCCTCGCCTCGGGCGGCCTCTACGGGGCCTCTTGGGGGCCTGCTGGGGCCTGGGTGACCTGGGGACCTCCCGAGGCCCTCTTGGAGCTTGATTGGGCGGCTCCATGACGGCTTGGGGGGGGCCAGGAAAGAGGGGTGGACCTCTTGGAGATGCGGACGCGGAGCAGGGTGCAGCTTCTTCGGGCCTGATGGGGGCCTCTCGGGCGCCTCTTGAGGTATGGTTGCGTTTCTTGTTGTTGTTGCTGCTGCTGTTGTTGCAGTCGCTGTAGTCGTTGTAGTCGTTGCGGTTGCTGTTATTGTAGTCGTTGTAGTTGTAGCTGTTGTCTTAGTTGCTGGTGTAGTCGTTGTAGTCGTAGTAGCCGTAGTAGTAGTAGTAGTAGTAGTAGTAGTAGTAGTAGTAGTAGTAGTAGTAGTAGTAGTAGTAGAAGTAGTAGTAGTAGTAGTAGTAGTAGTAGTAGTAGTAGTAGTAGTAGTAATACTAGTAGTACTAGTAGTACTAGTAGTACTAGTAGTACTAGTAGTACTAGTAGTAGTAGTAGTAGTCGTCGTAGTCGTAGTCGTAGTCGTAGTCGTAGTCTTAGTCGTACTAGTCGTACTAGTCGTACTAGTCGTAGTAACAGTAGTAGCAGTAGTAGCAGCAGTCGTCGTCGTACTAGCCGTACTAGTCGTAGTAACAGTAGTAGCAGTAGTAGCAGTAGTAGGAGTAGTAGTAGTGGTGGTAGTAGTAGTAGTAGTAGTAGTAACAGTAGTAGTAGTAGTAGTAGTAGTAGTAGTAGTAGTAGTAGTAGTAGTAGTAGTAGTAGTAGTGGTGGTAGTAGTAGTAGTAGTAGTAGCAGTATTAGTAGTAGTGGTGGTGGTGGTGGTAGTAGTAGTAGTTGCTGCTGTTGTAGTAGTTATTGTTGTTGGTGTTGTTGTTGTTGTTGTTGTTGTTGTTGTTGTTGTTGTTGTTGTTGAATTCTCACTTCTGAAGAATAGTTATTGTTGCTCCGTCCCTCCGGCAACCAGTGTCGTTTTTTCCATCCACTTACTTTAGTGCTTCCCGCGGTGCTCGCATCCTGTTTTTTTTTATCAGGGAAAGTCACTAGGCTCAAACCGGGCCCCTGGCCCCCGGTTTACAACAACAGCAGCAACAACCACAACGGCTCCCACCTGATACTTCCTCACAATATATTCCCAAATCGTGCTCTCGCGCGGGACTTCCCCACAATTCATGTACGCATCGCGCTCTCGCGTTGGATTTCCTTGCAATTTATTCAGACGATGCGCCCTCAGCGCTCAGGAATCACGCTCTCGCTTTGTCTTTTTTCATGAATTATTTGGGAATCGCGCTATCGCTCGAGACTCCCTCGCGATTCATGTAGGACCCACGCTTCAGCCACCCGCCTGCTCGACCTCGTCGCCAGGGCCCGCCTTCCCGACCTGCCCGCTATGGGTCTGCCCACCCGATCTCTCCGTCTGGTTCTACCACTTGTTTTCTGCTCATTGCCCCCGTCCTGCTAATTTCTCTCGTGCTCCATTCTTCTCCCTCACCCTTCCACCCGTCCTCTCTTCCCTTGTTTTAGGGGCTCCACTAAATGCACGTGGCAGGTAAGGAAGATATAACCCCACTGGGGTACGATCGAAGACGACGAGGGCGGGTACCGAGGGGTTGGGATATACGTATTGATTGACACGTGAGCAGATAGGAGCAAACAGTCTAAACATGATTGTTCTCGTTGTTGTTGCTATTGTTGTTGTTGTTGTTGTTGTTGTTGTTGTTGTTGTTGTTGTTGTTGTTGTTGTTGTTTTGGTTGTTGTTTTGGTTGTTGTTTTGGTTGTTGTGGCTGGTTGTTTTTTTGATTTGTTGTTGTTGTCGTTGTTGTTGTCGCTATTGCTGTTTGTTTGGTTAATGTGTTTGCTCGTATTGTTGTTTTTGTTGTTGTTGTCGTTGCTGCTGTTGTGGTTGGCTGTTGTTGGCAGTTGTTGTTATTGTCGTCGTTGTTGTCGTTGTCGTCGTCGTTGTCGTTGTCGTTGTCGTTGTCGTTGTTGTTGTTGTCGTCGTCGTCGTCGTCGTTGTTGCTGGAATTCAATTCATAAACAGTTGTAGTTGTTGGACACCCTGACTGCGCTTACGCGCTCTCGCCGAGGCGCCGGCTGCGGTTCCTTTAAAAATTCGGCTCGTGCTCAGGCGTTTCGGGGGTGCGCCCAAACCGGCCCCCCAACAACAACAACGCTCCGGCCCGATATTTCCTCCTGTCTCTTTCGGGGCCGGGGCGCGTGCTCGCCCCCCGGAGCCGACTTTCCAACACAATCGGCGCTGCCGCTCGATATCTCCATGCTTTTTACCTCAGGCAACGGCGCTCCCGCCTCAGGACCCCCTACAAACAACGACGTTCCCGCTCGATACTTCCTCCGCCTTTATTCAAGACTCCCAGGAGGCCCTGAGGCTTCCCTAGTTCCTGTCGAAACTTCATTATGGAACATTTGTCAAGCAATTGTTCTTGCTGGCCCCCCAAACATGCGATGAATTATTTAGCGCCTAGCAAGCTATGAGGTGCGCATTTTGTGGGGCGGAGTCGACATGGTGTAACCTACATGGTGCAATGCATGTTTTGGTATGTGTGTGGTGCAATGTACGTGGGGCAATCTATGTGGTGCAAAATTTATGGTGCGCAACTTACGTGGTACAATCACTCTGGTGCAATATATGTAGTGTCACATGTGTTTTTGTTTGATTGCGTGCGCGTCTACCTTTGATATTGCGCTATATTCCACGACAAAGAACGGCAACAACAAACGACAACAACAACGATAAGAGCAAAAGGAACACCACCACCAACAAACAAAAACAGCAACGTCAGCAACCAACAACAATCAACATTCACAACTACAAATACAATCACAAACTACAACTGCAACTACAACTACAACAGCATCAGCAGCAACAGCACCAGCACCAGCAACAGCAACAACAACAGTGAACCCCAACATGCCCCAAGAAGCACCCGAGAGACCCCCATCAGGCCCCAAGGAACTGCCCACTCCTCCGCGCTTGCCTCCAGAAAGTCCACCCCTGTCTCCCGCCTTCCCCCCTCGCCGTCTTGGAACCCCCCGAAAGAAAGGGGCCCCGAGAGGTCTCCGGGTCACCCAGGCCCCAGCAGGCCCCCAAGAGGTCCTAAAGAGGCCTCCCGAGGCGAGGCGGTTCAAATGCGTCCAACACACATGACATGCATCCGAACACGGACGTAAGCATAAACATTTGTTTGTTCAAATCGGCGGTTACTCGAATTGTTTATGATTGCTTCTTCATAGCGATATTGTGGCCTGCTTCCTGCAATGCTTATTTTTTGTTAAAGACTGAAAACGAAACAACCTATGCAGTTGAACGAAGATGGGTTGTGTAATTCTGGGGATTTCAAGCAGTGTTTTGCACATTTGTTTTGTTCGTGGAAGTGTGTGTGTTTTTCAATGCAGGCTCGCGTTGCGAGGGCGAACTCACGCATATCGTTGTGAAATCGAAAAGGTGTTCTTGGGGCCCGCGTGGGCCGTCTTGATGCCATCTTGGGCATCTTGGATCGACCTCTGGGCGACCAGGTGCCCGTTGAACATCCGCTGGGGCGTCTGGTGGCCCCGGAGGGCTCCAAGAGGGCCCCAAGGTGGCACCGAGAGGGCCCGACATTTAACAAACATTTAACACACGACGCTCTCCCATAAGGGGGCAGGTTCGGTTAAATGTATGTTAAATGTCGGGCCCTGCTGGGGCCTCTCAAGGCCTTCAGAGGGCTCCCGCAGGGCCCCATGAGGGCCCAGGAGGGCCCCATGAGGGCCGCAAGATGGCTCCAAGAGGGTTCGGAATTTAACACGCATTTGACATAGGACACTCTCCAATAAGGAGGCGGATTGTGCTAAATTTGTGTTGAATTTCGGGTCCTCTTAGGGCCTGCGAGGGCTCCCGCAGGGTCCCAAGAGGGCTTAGGAGGGCCCCAAGTGGGCCCCAGGATGGCCCCAAGAGGGCCCAGAATTTAACACAAGCTTGACACAAGACGGTCTCCAATAAGGAGGCGGTTTGTGTTAAATTTGTGTGAAATGTCGAGCCCTCTTGGAGGCCTCTCAGGGCCCTCAGAGGGCTCCCGCAGGGCCCCAAGTGGGCCCGGGAGGGCCGCAAGGGGGCCCCAAGATGGCTCCAAGAGGGCCCGACATGTAACACACATGTAACACAAGACAAGCAATTCGACAAGCCGAGCCGTCAGAGGTTTCTGGGACGGCACACGCAGCAGCAACAGCGCCAGGCACCAGGGGCAGCCCAGGCAACACCACCAGCATCAACGCCAGCAGCAACATCAACATCTGTAGCAACAGCAACGAGAGAGGGAGCAACGGAACGATGATTCCAGGATGGACCCAAAAGGGTTTTGATCATATCACAAGATTACCCTTGTCGCCCCAAGATGTACACCCCTGCTAAACAATGACCCCAACATGGCCCCAAAGCGACACTGCGGCCCGAAGAGAACACCGAGACGAACCCATTATCTTCCGACTGAACTGAGGCTACCGCGTGTCCCCGATTTTGTTCCGAGGTGGCCCCGGGACGACCCTTTGAGCCCGAAACGATTTCGAGATTGCCCCAAGATGACCCTTTTCATCCTAGTTGACCCCAAGATTGTGTCAATACAGCTCCAATGTGACTCTGATGCGTTCATCCCTTCTGCCCTTGCTCTTGGCTTGGGCTTCTAGGACGGATGGGGGTGCTGGCCCTCCCCCCGTATCGTCTTTCTTCTTCTTCCTTCCCCTCGTCCTCGTCGCCCTCGTCGTCATCGTCGTCGCTATCCGCCTGGCCCACTTGGCCCCATACATAGCAGAACACCGAATCCCTGATACAAGCCGAGCCCAAAGTTTCTATGATGGTGTCGTGTAACAACGAGCAGCGGGGATTCGATTCGCTCACTATCCGACGGAGCAATGGCAGCAGGTTTCACGCAACATACCCACGCAACAATTCCCGACCGAATTGTGTGGCAGCAGTATGTGCTTTGCAACAAGAAGTGTGCCAACTTCCGTGTCCCACTGTCACCGTGGTTCACAGAAGAGAGGCGAGAAGGGTGCTATGTGAAGCGTACGTCCCGCTGCACGTGGGCAAAGGCCCAAGCTCCACTCGCCCCTCCTCGCTTTGGTTCCTTTCGTCCTCGTCCTCCTCCTTGTCCTGCTTCTCGTCTTCATCCTTGCCCTGCTGTCCGCGGATCACTCGCGATCACACAGGCTGCTGTTGTGCCCGCAGAGCCTCTCAGTAAAAATACAGGAGTTGTCGCCATCCACTGCACCCGTCAGAAAGGACTGTCGTTTTCGGTGGCTCGCGCGTTAAGGGGTCTGACTATGGCGGGTACGATTCAGACTGCACGACCAACAAAGAGTACGCTAGACGTTCATAAAGCCAGCTGTTCACCCTCGGACGAAGCAACTGCTGTTTGCGAGTTGCATCAAGTTGTCCATCAGGTGGTGTCTGGCAAAGAAAGAAAGGTTTTGAGAAGTCTACCAGTGATACCACCACCGCCATTAGCATCGCCAACACCAGGTACTACAGTTGTCGTTTTGATTCGGGGGGGGAGATCGCAAGAATACGGAGAGCTCGAAACCTCGAAACTGACTTTGGTTCGTGTCGGCGTGACGGCGAGGCGAAGCTGCGCGAATGCGAGAGAGATTCTGGCATAGTTTCTCTGCCCCCACTTGCGAACCCTACCTCTGCGGTCCAATCGACGCTGGGATATCGGACAACCTTGTAGGGGAATACTTGGCTGCAGACATTGTTTCAATGCTGACCCCCCGCAGGTGTTTCATAGAGCTTGCCTGCAGGAGTAGGGCTCACATGCGGCTGTCTGTAGCCAAGGGCATCTCGCGCAAGTTTGCTTCAACCACCCGCGTGCCCGGACCGTTGCTTCGGAGTTGCCCCGCGGATGCCACCACATAATTTGACCGGTTATGGATGAATGGCGGTTGGCGCGTAGCGATTGGATACATGGATCAGGGGTTGTGGGGTGAGATCGAAGTGGAACGGAGTCTCCGCCTGGAATCGAGTTAGCCAGGTTTCATTGGCGCTTGAATTGTAACTCTTCCAGGCCCCTCGTTCCTCACTCCTCCTTCCCACGTTTCGCCCTGTCCTCGGCGCCCCCGCGTCCCCCTGCAGCGCCCTCGCGGCGCTTTGCTGCAGGCCGTATGTCCGTATGTCCGTAATCGAGTCAGAACAGGTAGAAGAGCTCCAATAGTTTAAGGAATTCTTTACGCTTCGCGTATCCCCACCAGCCCATCTCACAACAGCAACTCTTGCGAAGCAGGCCGACAGTCGTGTTTTTCAGGCGTGTGTCCGCTTGCCCCCGCATATCTCCCCTGTTCCTCCTTCCTCCCGCCTCCTTGTACATCCTCCTTGTGGGGGGGAGCGGGAGAAGGACGAGGCGGAGGAGGAGGGAGAGAAAGCGCTCCTCGTGGTTTGAGTCGTTTGGGGTTTCTCGTCCTGGTGTGAGTCGTTCGGGCCCTTCTTCCTGGTGTGAGTCGTTCGGGCTCTTCGTGGTGTGAGTCGTTCGGGCTCTTCGTCCTGGTGTGAGTCGTTCGGGCTTCTCGTGGTGTGAGTTGTTCGGGCCCCTCATCCTGGTGTGAGTCGTTCGGGCCCCTCCTCCTGGTGTGACTCGTTCGGGCTCCTCGTGGTGTGAGTCGTTCGGGGCCCGCGTCGTGGTGTGAGTCGTTCGGGCTCCTCGTGGTGTGAGTCGTTCGGGCGCCTCGTCCTGGTGTGAGTCGTTCGGGCCCCTCCTTGTGGTGTGAGTCGTTCGGGCTCTTCGTGGTGTGAGTCGTTCGGGCCCCTCGTCCTGGTGTGAGTCGTTCGGGCTCCTCGTGGGGCCTCTTGGGGGCCTCTTGGAGGCTCTTGGGGCCTCTTGGGGGCCTCTTGGGGGCCTCTTGGGGGCCTCTTGGGGGCCTCTTGGGGCCTCTTGGGGGCCTCTTGGGGGCCTCTTGGGGGCCTCTTGGGGGCCTCTTGGGGGCCTCTTGGGGGCCTCTTGGGGGCCTCTTGGAGGCCTCTTGGGAGCCTCCTGGGGGCCTCTTGGGGCCAGCTTGGGGCCTCTTGCGACCTCCTCAGAAGCGCAAATGAGCGCTGCCCCCTGAGAAGGACAAAATGAGCCCAAAACCTTCGTAAAATCAATGATTTTGCTATGAAGGAAGAGGAGCGCTGCCCCCTCAGAAGGCCAAAATGGGGCCGAAACCGTAGTAAAATCAATGATTTTGGTTTCAAAGAAGAGGAGAGCATTTTTTCTGCCCCCCCCCGTCGGGGCCAGAATCCTCGTGAGGGGTGTCGTTTTTTAGCCCTCCCAGGAGTCGAAATTGACCCCCCTGACGACCCGCGGCCCCCCCTCTCCAGGCCCAGGGGGAGGGGGTAGGGGGAGGGGTAAACCCCTCCCCGAAGGGGAAGAAGGGGGGTTGAGGACAGAGAGAGCTCGCTAAACCACTCACGCCCAAAGGGCTGGTGGGATTACCGGCTTGGAGTAGATATATTGGTTAGGACGGTGAAGAGGCTACAGTCAAGACGCTGAAAGAAGGAACAGTTTGGGTTCGGAAGAGGCTCGATGTTCCTTAGGTTCCTCCAGTGCTGTTCCTCTCGCCCTCCTGGGGCACGGAGGCGCTTACAGGGCCAAGAAGGGGCTTCGTTCCTTATTTAGCGTTCCTTCTTTCAGCGGCCCGACTGTAGAAGAGTTGGATTATCTCGAAGGGTTGGAAAAGAGCTCCACGGTGTAGCGGAGCTTGCAGAGTTATCATCTATATTGTACAGCGGCGCAGTGTTGCATCACCTTGGGCTGGTCTTCACACGCATGCTTTTGTTTCATTCCCCCTTCCCTCAATTTCCCATCGGTGGCAAGGGGGAATGAGCTGTGGGATTCTCTTGGGCGATCGACACTGCGTTGCACCACCGAATTGTTCCGGCGACCCTTGACTGTAGCCAATATTAAGTGGGGGGCAGGGGGGAACGAACAACAGATACACATAGCAAACGCGACGCCCAATGTTGCAATCACCGTGTGATGCAACATTTGACCATGTACCGTGTAACACATACACATGTTGCCAATCCGATTCGGAGCTAATCGCGAACCGAAAACCGCATCCGCCAACCTGCTTGCTTATCACCCAAAGGGCGGTCTAGTAGGTAGTATTATCGCTGTGACCTACTCCTGCTCCCACACCCGCCACTACTAGACCACCGCTGTTGCTGAAAGCCGTGGGAAGACGACCAAAAAACTGAATAAGCGCACGCAGCGACGGCCACTGTACAGCTAGCAGTAACGGAAAGGACCGCAGTTCCAGACATATTACGCAAAAGAGTGCAGCGACAAATTTGTATGATATTCGGTGAAATTTACGTCAACCTGACCCCCTGCGCGCGAGGAAGTGAGGCCAACAATGGCGCTTCCTGCACCGTTTCCGGCGAATCAGGCGGCCCCGCTGGAAGATTCCCAAATTGGCGCTCTCCTTCGGGGCATCCTGACGAAATCGGCCCCTGGGGATCCCTGGGGGCCGATTTCGTGAGGTACCAGAACCAGGGGAAGAGAGGGAGAAGGGGAGCAGGAGGAAGCGGCCCTCCTGCAAAGAGTGCCACTGGGGAGCAAGACTGCAAGCATCAGGCTTCGGCGCGCCAGAAGTGTTGACGCCGGCACGTGTGGCAGAAATCGGTCGTTGCATGGTGGTGCGTCCCCGTTCGCTCGACTGGGTTCAACAACGAGCCACGGATTCCCCAAAATAGCCTTGGGGAGGGGAAAGGGGGGAATGGGAGTGGGAGAAAGTGGAGGACGGCGGGAGGAGGGAGGAGGGAAGTTGGGCGGGAGACCGGAACCAGAACCAGCACAAAGCACATTACATGTTTCGGCGTTGTGCTTCGCGTGGGTACCTGGAGCCTCCTGGCCGCCGGCACCGCGCGAGCCAGTGGTTGCGTCGGCCTTGTTTCCGAAGTGCCCCCCATCAGGTGAACGCAACCGTAGTTGCGATAGTCTGCTTCGGGTGTCGGCGCCAGGTCGTCAGTGACAGAATAGTAACTGGAGCTCGGTGGTGGTGTATGGACATATTCTGCGTAGGGGAGGGGCGAAGAGAACCTCCTGACAACGTTTCCGACCAATCCGACGAATCTGGCGGCCCTGGTGAATCCCGCAAGTCGGGCGCACGCTCAGTCTTCTGTATGCAGAAACTCCCGACCAACCGCAGGGCGTCCAGCTAGTACGCAGCATGACGATGGAGGTCAGAAGGGGGAGGGGCAAGGGACAGGGAGCCAGGAGCGGTGAGAGGAGGGGGGACAGGGGAGGAGTGAGATGGACGAGTGGCAGCGGAGAGTCGAGGCGAAGGGTCGGGCTGGGGTTGGGGAGGGGAGGGGAGGGTGAGGGGAGGGGAGGGGGACGGGGAGGGAGGGGGGACGGGGAGGCGATGAGAAGGGCGGTCGGGTAAGCAGTGGCAGCAGAAGGCAGCCAGGGCCTTGATGCTTCCGCCCGCCAGGGCCAGGGCAATTACGCCAGGAGCGGCAGCCGAAAGGACTACTCCAGTGGCCCCGGGCCTGCCTACCAGGCTGCGGATGAGGAAGAGGGGGGTGCATTGGGGGGGGGGGGGGGAGCTGGGGGAGAGGTGAGAGGAGTAATTATGAGGAGGAAGTGGAGGAGAGGAGGAGGAGGAGGAGGAGGAGGAGAGGAGGAGGAGGAGAGGAGGAGGAGGGAGGAGGGAAGGAGGAGAGAGGAGGAGGAGGAGAGAGAGGAGGAGGAGGAGGAGAAGCAAGAGGAGGAGCAGCAGGAGGAGGGAGGGAGGAGAGGAGGAGGAGGAGGAGGAGGAGGAGAGGAGGGTGAGGAGGGTGAGGGAGGAGGAGAGGAGGGAGGAGGAGGAGGAGGAGGAGGAGGAAGGAGGAGAGGAGGAGGAGGAGGAGGAGGAGGAGGAGGAGGAGGAGGAGGAGGAGGAGGAGGAGGAGGAGGAGGAGGAGGAGGAGGAGGAGAGGAGGAGGAGGAGGAGGAGGAGGAGGAGGAGAGGAGGAGAGGAGGAGGAGGAGAGGAGGAGGAGGAGGGAGGAGGAGGAGGAGGAGGAGGAGGAGGAGGAGGAGAGGAGGAGGAGGAGGAGGAGGAGGAGGAGGGAGGAGGAGGAGGAGGAGGAGGAGGAGGAGGAGGAGGAGGAGGAGGAGGAGGAGGAGGAGGAGGAGGATAGAATTCATCAGAGCTGTAGTGTATTCTCTCCCATGCACTGGGGTGGTCGTGCATGTGAGGCACATCGTTTGCATCTGGCAGGCTCTGGCTCTCGCTCGAGACATTCGCAAGGCGCGCGAGGAGGTCGGGCCCCACCGCGCCTCCAGGGACCATTTCTGGGGCGCGCGCTGGGGCGCGCTGGGCGTGTCCCAGCAGGACTCGCTCAAGACATCCTCGCAAAGTCGAGCCCCGGCGCGCGAGGAGGTCCGGCCCCACCGCGCCTCCAGGGACTATTTCTGGGGCTCGCGCCGGCGGGCACCGGGCGTGTCCAACCAGGGCTTTCGTTCGAGACATCCTTGCAAAGTCGACCCCGGGCGCGCGAGGAGGTCAGGCCCCACCGCGCCTCCAGGGACTATTTCAGGTGCGCGCGCCAGGGCGCCTCGCCCTCCTGATCCTCATGTTCATTCGCCTCTCGATCACCCTCCTCTCGCCCAGAAGCACACGCCCCTGCTTCTATATATATATATATATATATGCAGAAACTCCCGATCAATCGCAGGGCGGCCGGCTATTAAACCATATTGCAATAAACCTTCCCTCCAGTTCCATCTTCCTCCCCTCTTCATAGGCTACAGAGATTCATTGTCATTGAGGGGAGTACCCCATCGGAAGACAACCACTCGACAATCTTGAGCTGTGCCTGAACGCGCTTCCTTTCCTGGGACGTCAACGCCACGAAGCACCGTTAATTATTGTTGCGTCTGAACGATCCAGAATCGCACCAGAACGCCATTCCTGGGAATGCAGCACCGTGAATCAACGTAACTATTGCGCCCTGACCGTCCGACATCGTGCCATGACACCAGTTCAGGCACGTTCGCTATGATAATCTTTGAAACGGCTGAAAGCTCGGAAAACAAATTGGCGTGGCGCTAGGGCAAGAGCCACATTTTGAAAAGGAGCCGCCCTCCATCCGTAAAGCCCATGCGCCATTTTGAAAACCAGCCGCCCTCCATCCGTGAAGCTATCGCATATTTGAACATTGTGCGCGGCGCTACGGCGAGAGCCACATTTTGGAAACGACCCGCCCTCCATCTTTCAAGTTTTTGCACATGTTCCAAACATGTGCGCGGCGCTACGGCGAAAGCCACATTTCGGAAACGACCCGCCATCCATCCCTGAAGTTCTTGCATTTTGTAAGACGGATGTGCGCGGCGCTCAGGTGAGAGCCACATTTTGGAAGCGGCCCGCCTGCCATCCGTGAAGTGGTTGCAGTTATAGCTTCAGGATCATAAGTGGTGGCTTCGGGGTGCGACAGGGAGGAGTTATTTATAAGGAGAAGGAGTTCGACTGATCGAGATGGAGGATGTGGAGGCGGATGTGGAGTGCCCACTGCGTGAGAAGTACGGGGGATAGGACGATGAGGAGGAGGAGGATTGTTATGGTGATGTTGATGGTGCTGGTGATGGTGATGATGATGATGACGATGACGATGAGGATGATGGTGGTGGTGGTGGTGACGATGCTGTTCGACGATCGAGGGGAACAAAGATACATTGCCCAGTGGAGTTGTACGGCCGAGCTTTCCATCCACCAGTCAAGATTCGAAGCAGTTGCAGTTTGCCTTGTTGCCAGCTGTTGTGCCCAGATGTGGGCCATCATTTTGCAGAGATAGTATGAATGCGGTGGGGCTGCACCATATGTGTCTAGGCGAGCAGTTGCCATGCAAGCAACGTTTTGGGGGATTAAGGAGAGGTGCCTTATTGCATATGCGTAATAAGGAGTGTGCCCCAGCTGCTCGCACGCCAGCCCATAGGAAGTGGGATGCAATCGATGCGCTGCGAACTCCAGAAAGATGGATAGGCCAGGCGAACTGGCGGGCGGACATCGAGGTGAAGGGAGCTCTCGAACTTCATCCCAATGCCTCGGAAGAGTTCTGTCGGCAGCTGAAGAGTTCCATTGGGAACATTGAAGCGGTGGCGCGTCTCGTGGCGGCGACTTTACTGTGTTTACCGAGGGTGCCGCATCAGCGCCCACCGAAGCGCGAGCGACCGCGTAAGGTAGTGGCTGAAACGATAGGCTGGCGCGTCTGGATCCCGTTGGCTGTGGTGCCACAGATATGTCAGTTTGTTGTTGGGTTCGGAAAAAAAGAGAGAGGGATCCGCCCAGGACGGACGTCAGGTGGGCTGAAGAGGTCTCCCCAAACGTTTGAGCACTCTGCTGGCTGATGCCCCATGAACCGGGCACAAGCTAGCGAATACCCAGGTTGGCGATGATGATTTGCCATTTGTTATGCATGGGGTGTGGCAGCTGCACACAAGAGAACATCCGTAAGTTAGTTCGCAATGCAGACCTGACGTGCACAGTGGAGGCGCTAATGCCCTGACCAGGCTAAAGCGGGAATGGCACCTCACTCGTGACGTGCATGTCCCTTGTGCGGCGTAAACAAGCGTTCGCTTCAGGCCGCGAGGTTGGTGCGTATGCAGAGCTTCGATGCAGCAGCACATGTCTGCGCGAGCGACCCCTCTGGAGCGTCTTGCTGCTATCCGAGTTCGGATCGCCGAGAAGAGAAGGCAACGAGTCTAAAGGGGGGTTGTTCTGTTTTTGTTACTGGTTCGGCCGAAGGTGCCCCCCCCACCCCAAACGAAGAACGGTTCCGCTTGGGGGCTTCATCGGTGATCGTAGACGCCTCTTGGGCATGTGGAAGTGCTTCGCACATCACGTGGAAGAAGGAAACTCGAGGAAGGTGTGGAGAGCTTGCAAGGGGTGGAGGGGGGGGGCAGGGTGGCACGGTCGCGCGGTCGCACGGTCGGAGCTGTCCCCTGGGAGATCACGCCGGCGGGTGTACGGCACGACGACTGTTCGGCCTTCCATTTGGAGCAGCAGCGGTGCACGATGAGAGCAGCAGCAGCCGCAGGGCCGGAAGAGGGAGCAGACCGGCTACTCCAGGAAGGAGTTGACCGGCAGTATTCCACCGCGTTTGCCTAAGTTCATCAAGGGCAACGTTAGGGGTGATAGGCTCAGAGGGGACGCATCGACCCCCTGTCTCGCACTCCCATCGCCGAGATGGGTCCGATTGCCCATGCACTCCGCCAGGTAGCATGCGGATTCGCCATCGGGGACATATCGCCGATCTCTCGTTAATGTATCGCCGATCCCCCCCCTGAGCTGGTCCCGCCCTGCCGTTCTCCCTCGGCTCAATCTTAGGAGGGGAAGAAACCCACAGACACAATGAATCGTCTACTCCCAGGAGAATATGGGAAAATATGGGAAGTGGGGGGGAAGACGACAACCCAGAAAATATGGGACAATACGGGGAATCCTGGGATTTGTGTGTATTTGTTTGTGAGTCCCAGGGCCCCTTCACAATCAAGGGGGAATCTGATAGCACCTGGTGGTGATGACTAGTCGTTCGTTTCGTCCAAGGCGGCCCGCCAGCACGGGCCACTGCACGCCAAGCTGACGGCGCTTGTGCCGCCGAGTCTTCCGAGAACCATTTGCATTACGATCAAGGCGCGCCTGTCCCTCTAAAGGAGGAATATCCAAAGATAGTAAAAAAATAGTCGGGGGACGTTTTTTTGAGTATTTCCGAGCATTTTGGGGTACAAAGGTTTGGGGTCTTTTTTATGTTTCGCCCCCCGAGCTAGCATTACCCGACCGAGGTTCGTTGGCGCGCCGAGGGGGGACGCGATATATATATATATATATAGAGAGAGAGAGAGAGAGAGAGAGAGAGAGAGAGAGAGAGAGAGAGAGAGAGAGAGAGAGAACAGGCCGTCGCAAATGGGCGGCGGTGCTTCGGAGAAGGCGCAGACGTCTGTTGATAAGGTTGAGTCGGGCCTGTCCCTCTACAGGAGGATTATTCAAATATATAGAGTAAAACATAGCCTGGAGGCGTTTTTTTGAGTATTTCTGCCAATTGTTGTGATATGTTTTGACTAGTTTGTGTTTCTCGTCCACTTGTTTTTATTGTGGATGCGATCGTTGTTGTTATTCGTTGTTTTGCCGATCGGCGCGGGTTCCCCCCCCCTGGAGCAGATCTTGGCTGTTTTTTGGCGCCTGCTTCGAGCGGATGGAGGCTCCCCCAGGGGCAGCACTCTCGCAAGCAGTCGCACTGAGCAGAGGTCTGGAGCCAGACCCTCCCCTCCCCCCCCCCTTTCCGCCCAGTGTCGAAACGGCGCCGAATATTCAAAGCTCACAATGCATGCTGAGCCTTCTGAGAAGGCCTGCCCCCTCTGCCTTCCCCCCTGGGCGCGCCGCCGAGAGACCCACAATCTCGAGACCAGCGTGAACCACTAACTAGTTGGGGGCGACGAGTGGGACTCGACGATGACTGCATGCTTTGTTTGGCGAACAGTCTGGACGTGCAGGTTGCAAAAAACACATTGGGGCGCCCGCGTTCCAAGAGCCGTAGAGCCATCCAACGCCAGTGCGCTTGCCGCGTCTGTCATCCTCGTTCTTTCCTCCCTCTCCTTCCCCCCTCTCCTGCTCCTTGTGCTCCTCCTCTGGGCAGAGGTGGCTGCGCAATCATGTCCAAAGCCGCCCAAAGGATCAGCACCCCTGGGTCTACGGCAAATATGGCTGTGCGAAGCCCAGCTACAAGCGTGGAGACTTGCAGTCATCCCTCCTCCCTCTCCTTCCTTCCCGCGCCCTCGTCATCCTCCTCGGCCTTACCATGCTCCTCCCGCTCCAGCTTCTCCTCATGTGTTAATTCAGGACCCTTCTCCCTTCGCTTGGCAGGCGGGGGCCAAGTACAGCAATGCGCCCAATGCGCCACCCTACGAGTACCAGCCGCCACCGAAGAGCTTCGTCAAGTCTGAGGGGGGGTGTCAGCAGGGCTGGCCGAGCACGCTGCTCGAGGGGAAGGTGGATGGGGCGATGGATGTGGAGCACGAGGGGGAGGAGGAAGGGGACAAAACAGTGATGGTGCATGACGTTCTTGCGTTCTCGAGGTATGTGTGTCTGTGTGTGTTGCCCCGCATTGCCGGCTACCCCCCCCTTGGCCGCCGCCCCGCGGCTGCTGGTCCTACCCCTCCTGCGCCGCCCCGCCGCCGCTTGGCCCCGCTCTGAGCGGGCCCCGC
>CAUYUJ010015952.1:157500-237500 GCA_963575745.1 Prorocentrum cordatum
CCAGCTGTGGCGAGGGGGGGGCAACCTGGGCCTGAAGGTGGCCCGCGGCGGACCGAAACCCGCGGTAGCCCGTCGGGGCCCCCTATCGTAATTGTGTAGAGCTGCCTAGGGTCTTCTGCCGCAAGGGTGCCATTTGAGAGCGGGGCGCTTGTGCAACTGTCTGGTGGTGTTAAAGATGGGCCTGTCCCTCTACAGGAGGAAAATTCCCAAGTAGTCAAAAAATCGCCAGGGGACTTTTTTTGTTGAGAGAGAATTTGTCGATTATGTTTAAAAGTATGTTTGGGGGTATTTTTAATTTGTCTTCCGAAATCTCCCTGTAGGAGGACACGCCCGACCTGATGGTGGTGGTGAGGAGCAGCCAGCCGCCCCGTGCCGCGCCTGCCCGCCCCCGCCGCGCGCGGGCGGGCGCGGCGCCCTTGGCCGGCGGAGCGGCGGGCGCACCGCGAGGCTTCGCCGACCGGAGAGTCCCACGCCACGGCGCCACTTCGCGCGCGTGCGGGTCACACTCCAACCAGTCAGGAGGGGAAGAAGCACACAGACACAATGTATCGTCGATTCCCCCGAAAATAACTACAGGAAGATATGGGAAGTGGGGAGGAAGACAGGAACCCAGAAAGTGTGGGAAAATTCGGGGAATCCTGTCATTTGTGTCTAGATATTTGTGTGTCCCAGGGCCCCTTCAGTCACATTCCAACCAGAGCGGCCACTTTACAACCACATGGGGCACTTTACAACCAGCATGGGTCTTCCCACAGGGGCACTCTACAACCAGGAAGGCCACAACCAGGCAAGCAAGCGCACATAAGCGACAAGTGTTCTACAAGCTCCGACAGATCCGTGGATCCGCGTAAGGGAGACAACTCGCTCTCTGAAGCGTGTTGGCTGTAAAGTGACACGTCTGAAGCGAGAATATGTGAAGTGGTCTGTCTCAACGCACCAAACCACCCCAGCCAAACCCGAAGGCCTCAAGTTGCCCTCCATTTCCAGTGGGGGGGTTCGGGGAACATTGAAGAAATACATGGAACCCGTACCCCCCCAACCCGAAATTCGGGTCAAAGTCGGGTCTTCGGATTGGGTTGGGGTGGTCTGGTAGGTAGTCACGCGCTAGCCCGCGCCCCGAGCAGGGGGCGCCGGCGGGTTTCATCCCCGCCGCGGGCGAGGTCACCGACGTCGTCTTCGCGCCGGCCTCGGCGGTCCCCGTGGGCAGGGGCGCGGCGCGGCCCATCTGGGTGAGGGGCCCTGGCGGCGCCAGGCCAGGCCAGGGCAGCGGTAGTTGGATGGTCGGTATGCTCATGCTGTGCGTGTGCCCCCCCGTCTTGGCTCGCCGGCCAATTCGCTAGTCAGTGCCCCTATCGAGCTTCTCGCTGGAGCGGCGTTCGCCGCCTCGCCGCTGACGAAACAAGTGTGTGTGTGTGTGCTGAGCGACTGCATCATGAACGATCTCACTTGTCAGAGCGCCCCCATTGTCTAACATTGAATGACCTACGCGGTGTCGGAAACTAGTGTGTGGTGTGACTTATTGATGTGGGGGCTATGCAGTGTAAGCTAACTGGCGAAAGCTATGTCGTCTAAGCTATGTGGTGTTCGTTACCCATAGAGGTGAAATCTGTGCGGTACTTTGATGGGAGCTGTGTGGTGTAAGCTATGTGGTGTGAGTCGTGGAGGTAAGGACTATGCGGT
This sequence comes from Prorocentrum cordatum, assembly GCA_963575745.1. Taxonomy (NCBI): domain Eukaryota; class Dinophyceae; order Prorocentrales; family Prorocentraceae; genus Prorocentrum; species Prorocentrum cordatum. The sequence continues at coordinate 159,181 of CAUYUJ010015952.1, forward strand.
GTACGCTGCGTGGTGCCAGCTATGTCGTCTAAGCTATGCGGTGTGAGCTCGAAGTGGAAGCTATGGGTCTAGGTGATGTAAGCTATGTGGCGTAAAGTATGCGGTGTGTGCTATGTTGTGTAAGCTGTGTGGTGTAAGTTATGTGGTGAAAACGATGTCGTGTAAGCTCAGAGCACGGGGCGCCCACGAGGCGCCCACCAGGCAGCACGGGCGGCAACGTGCCGCATCTTCGGGAAATCCACCCAGCGCACGGGGCGCCGGGGGGCGCCCATGAGTCAGGCGATCGCAAATATGGATCACGGGGGCGTGGATTAGCGACGGGTCCCGTTTCCATGGGAAATCGCGGATTGTCGCCGCCGAGCGGGGCAGCATGGGCCGCATTTTCGGAAGGGCACCTCCCCCCGGTCCATGGATTTGGCGACCGCGCGCCAAATCCATCAATGGCTAATCCATGTTTGCGCGCCCCCGAATGGGCGAATGAGGCGTCACGGGCGGCAGCGTGGCGCAACCTCGGCATACCCCCTGGCGCGGGGCGCCCACGAGGCGGCACGGGCGGCACCGCGGCGGCACCGTGGCATGCCCCCCAAGCGCGGGGCGCCCACGAGGCGCCCACGAGGCGGCACGGGTGGCAACGTGGCGCAATGTCGGGTTGCCCCCCAAGCGCGGGGCGCTCACGAGGTGCCCACGAGGTGGCCACGGGCGGCACCGTGGCGCAACTTCCGCGTACCCCCTCAGCGTGGGGCGCCCACGAGGCGGCACGGGCGGCAACGCGGCGAACACCCGGAATGCCCAACCCAATATTGAAGGAAGGGACGTGAGCACTTCGAAGTGCAAGCGCTGTTTGGGGATCTATCTGAGCCGAAACGCAACACAACTGCCCACAGCCCATCAAAAAAACGGGATTGTCGTCTGGGCTTGGGCAGCACGCTGGCGGCGTCACCTGCACACCGTGGTCAGTTTGATATTGAATCGTGGCAGCACTTCCAGCATGACAACTCTTTTCACGACCTTCCTTTGGTTGGGTATGAATCGAGCACTTGTTCCTTCCTCCAGCTTCCTCCCTTCAAACCTTCTACTCCCTTCCTCCTAGCTCTCTCGCTCTCTCTGGGCGCTGCCAGCTACGCAACTGGCGCCACTTTCGTGAGCTTTTGGGAGGTCTAGCGGGGTGCGGCCCTACGCGGATCACAGTGCCACCCTCGCGTCCTTGGCTGCCAGCTGCGAATCTGTCGCCACTTTCGTGAGCTTCTGTGGATTGCGGCCCTCTGCGGATGAAAGCATGACCCTCGCCTCCACTGGCGCTTCCAATTGCGCCAGTCCAGCGGAGTTGCGTTCCTACGCGGATCAAAGTATCACCCTCACCTCCCGTGGCGCTGCTGATTGCGCAACAGTCGCCACGTTCTTAGCACGTGGAAGCGACTAGAGGCCTCCTGGATGCCTCTCAGAGTCGCTTGGGGTGTCTCGTGGGGGGCTCTTGGTGGCCTCTAAAGGCGTCTTGGGGGCCTCTTGTGGTGTCTTGGGGGCCTATTGGGGGCCTTTGGGGGGCCTCTTAGGTGCCTCTCGGGGCCTTCTTGGGGCCCTCTTGGGAGCCTTGTAGGCCTGTTCGGAACCATCTTGGACGACATCGATCATAGAAGGGGGGATCCCCAGTTAGGGTCCCCTTCTAGAGCCCCCAGCATCGCCTCCTGGGGTTCTCTTGGGGCGCTCTTTGGGCACTCTTAGGCGCTCCAAAGCGCTGATGGGATTACCCTCGCCTCTTTGGGCATTGGCAGATGCGCAACTGTTGTTACTTTCTTGATGTCCTGGGAGGTCCAGCGGATTGCGACCTTGTGCTGCCACGCGGATGAAATTCTGTCCCTCGACTTTTGGGCGCTGGCATCTGAGTAGCTGCGCAATTGTCGTTCCGTGAGCGCCGGAGACGTCCAGCGGAGCTCGGCCCTACGCGGATGAACGTGATACCCTGGCCTCTCAGGGCGTTGCCAGCTGCGCAACTGGCCATTCTCGTGAGCTCCTGAGAGCGTTACGCGGACGAAAATATAACCTTCGCCTGCATGAGCGTTTTCGACTGCGCAACAGCCTTTTTTCCTGTGGTGATCAGTTGCCTTACCGGGGGGAAGGGGAGTAACGTCATGACTTGGACGCTGGCGCGAAAGGAGCACCAGGCGGGTTAGATGCACAAGGTGTGCCAGGCGTGCCACGTGCGATAGGTTCCTTCCTCCACTCCTTCATTCCATCCCCTTTCTTTCCTCCTGTTTCTCCCGCCTTCCCTCCAGTGCGAAGAACCATCGTGGGCCATCCCCATCGGCCCGAGTGGGCCGCCTCGGGCCCTCTTGGGGCTTCTTCGAGCTTCTGACGCCACCCAGGCCCGCCTGGGCTCTGTCACTTGGAGCATCCAAGGGCCTCTTGGCTCCTACTGGAGCTCCCTGATGCCTTTGTGGCATCCAGGGCTCTCCTGGGGCATCCCGCGGTGTCGTGGGCACTTCTGACACTTTCGGAAGGTTCCCACTGCCTCCGAAGGCCTCCAGTAGCCTCCCTTGACCTCCTGTGGTTTCCCAAAGTATCCTGGGGCCTCCTCGGGCGTCTTCCCGGCTTGTTTTGGCATATCCTGGAGCTTCTTGGGGCTTCCCAGCCTATCCTGTGGCCTCCTGGAACTTCTCATGATTTTGTGGATCATCTCTGACCAGGGGGTCCCAAGTCCGCCCAAGACCCCCCCAAACAGCTTTGAGACCTATGCTAGAAGCCGCAAATCATGCCCCAAGACGGCCCCAAGGGATACTGAAAGGCCGGCCGGCGAAAGAGGCTGCGGAGCAGGAGGCTTCCCGGGCCTGCCAGCGCCGTCGCCAGCGCCGGCGCTGTGGCCGTCGCCACCGTGGCCGCCGCAGCCGTGTCCGCAGCCGCGCTGGCCCAGGAGCCAGCGGGCGAGCTGGCGCGGCCGCGGGGGCTCGATCATGACGCCGCCGGGGATCCCCCCGCCGCCCGCGCGCCCGCCGCCGGCGCCGCGCGCGGCGACGCCCCCGCCGCGGCAGGGGGAGCGGCGGCCCTGGGTGTGGAGCGGGGCGTCCGCGGTGCCCGCCGCGGGCGCCTGGTTCGACGGCCGCGGGTTCTGGCTGAACCACATCCCCTGGGGGCTGGCGGCCGCGGTGCACCGCTGCCGGAGGAGGAGGAGGAGGAGGAGGAGGAGGAGGAGGAGGAGGAGGAGGAGGAGGAGGACCCGTGGAAACCCAAGAGTCATCAACGATGTTGGAAAAAACCCTCCCTCCAAGCTCCCTCGTCGCAGGCCCCCACAACAGTTCATTTCCATTGAGGGAGCTGCCTCGGTGGAAGACAACCGCTTGAAGACCCTGACGCATGCCACAACATTGTTCTCGGGATTCCAACGCCACGGATCAACCTGACTGTTTCTTTTTGACGATCCTGGATCGTGCCAGAGCGTCATTCTTGGGACGCCAACACCGCGAATCAAGTAACTGTAGCACCCGCAAGTCCAGAATCCATCAAACAACAGTTTCTGGTACTTCGATCATGGGAATCCCTGAAACCTTGCACATTATATAAACGAATGTGCGCGGCGCTAAGACGGGAACCACATGTTGAAAAAGAACCGCCCTCAATCCGTGAAGCCCTTGCACATGTTTAAAGCGAATGTGCGCGGCGCTAAGGCGAGAAGCACATTTTGAAAACGGGTGGTCCTCAACCCGTTAACCTCTTTCAAATGTTTAAGACCAATGTGCACAGCGCTAAGGCGAGAGACACATTTTGAAAACCACCCGCCCTCCATCTGTGAAACTGTTACCAATTTCTCAGCTTCAGGATCATAAGTGGTGAGGAAGTTTCAGAGGAAACGCCCGGCCCGCCCTAAAGACTGGCCTTGGGGTGCGACAGGGAGAAATTAATTACATATAAGGAACAGAGATGGGGGAGGAGGAGGAGGAGGAGGAGGAGGAGGAGGAGGAGAAGGAGGAGGAGGAGGAGGAGGAGGAGGAGCAGGAGGAGCAAGGAGATATGCCTATGCCGCTGCTGCGTCCATCGTCGCCGCGGCCAGATTCGCATCGAGGTCCTGGTCAGAACGCGCCCCCGGGAGATGTCCGGGAGCAGCGGCCTCGGGTTCCCCCCACGCCGGCCCTGGTGAAGGTTGCCAGAGTGGGTCCTGGCCCCAGAGGTATCCCCTCATTTTCTGCACCCTCTCGGGGCTCCCCGCGAGACCCTGTGGGCCCCGTGGGGAGTGCTCTGGAGGCCGCCTGGTACTCCCTGGAGAAGGTGGGGACATACTCTGGGCCAGGGCCGCGTGGGGCAGCGCCCGAGGGCTCTGGTCGGGTCCGTCCTTGGCTCTGGATCGACGGTCCTCAGGACGCGTACAGGCCCACTGCACGTTAGCGCGCCGCCTGTGCTGGCCCTCGTTGCACCGCCTGCGTCGCCCTGACGGGCTTCGGTGGACGAGCGCACGCTGGCGCGAACACGCGTGCTGAGGACCATCGACTGGTCCGGAGTACAGCTTTCAGTGCCAGGCCAGTCCAGGGCCCAGGGCCGGCCCGCGTGTGGCTGCCGGTGACGGTGTGCGGCTGCCGGTCCCTGGAGCATCTTCGGGGAGGAGCTGCGCATTAAGGACCCCGACCTCACGAGCGCGGAGAAGTGCCAGCTCGAGGGCGATCCTCGGCCTGGCGCCTACCTGGAGCTGCCCCTGGACGATCCGCGGTGCCAGCTGCCGCCCAGCGTCAACGGGGGCGCGATCACGCTGGGGGCGCTCAATCACTGCCCCGAGAGGCTCCGCTCCGTCATGCTGACGACGTTCGACCTGGTCGACGACGTGAGCTGGCTCCAGCAAGAGCTGAGGCTGCCGCGCGACGTGCCGCTGACGCTGTGCGCTCACCCCTGGCCCGGCCACGCCGAGCAGCGGGAGGAGATGGAGCGCAGCCTCGCGAGGGAGTTCACCGACATCGTGGTCCACTACCCGGGCGGATTGTCTGTGGTGGGCACGCAGGTGGCGGACGAGCAGGACGATACGTTCGTGGAGGGAGCATCAGTGCACGCGAAGCTGCTGCTGCTCGAGTTCGATGACCGCCTCCGCGTGGGAGTGGCCACGGCTAACCTGAAGCAGACCTCGTGGCGCCTGATGGGCGAGGCCGTCTGGGTCCAGGACTTCCCCCGCGCGCCGGCCAGCGAGACGCGGGCCGCGGACCTGCTGCGCCCGGGCTTCGGCAGAAGCCTCGGCCACTTCGTCGCGGAGCTGCTCGAGGGCGAGCAGCAGGGCCGCCGGCGCCACTGGGCGTCGACGCTGTCGGCGTTCGCCTTCGCCTCTGCTGGCGGGCACCTCGTGGTGTCCCGGCCAGGGCTCTACCCGCGCGCGGAGGAGGCGCCCGCCGGGTCGACGCGCCTGAGGCTGGAGGCCGATGCGGAGCTCGAGGGGTGGAAGAGCTGCACGAGCACAACCTGTCGGAGCTTCGCGCGGGTTTCTCGGCTCGGCGCTGGGCCCCCCTCCTCGGGCCTCGGAGCGCCGCAAGGCTTCGGTCGGGCACGTCCCTCTACAGGAGGAAAATTCACAAATTGTCAAAATACAATAATATGGGGATGATTTTTTTTGAATTTTTTTTTGTATTTCGTAGTATTGTCTGACTATTTTTTCATTTTTCCTCCAAAATCCGCCTGTGGGGGGGACATGCCCGACCTAACGCAAGGGGTGTTCGGCGCCGGTCCAAGGCACCCGCCTGGCCCTCCGAAGGTCTGTGGTCATGCCGTTGTCTCTCCTTCTGACACCCTGGGTCGCAGCTGGCGCTGGAGGCCGGCGACGACGTGAGGGTCGTCAGGGCCTCGGCGGGCGCCTGGGAGCTGCGCGCGCCGCAGGACGGCGGCCCCCTCATCGGCCGGCTGCGCCCCTCGTCGGCGGCGGCGCTCGAGGCGGCGGATGAGCTGGGCCTTCGCCTGCCAGACACGGCGCGTCTCATCGGCGTGGGGCTTGCCGAGTGGGTCTCGGCGGCGCAGGCGGCGTGGGCTGGCGGCGGCGGCGAGTGGTCCGCAGGGGGCGAGGACGAAGAGGGTGCGGACGACGCGGACGCTCCACTGGTGCCGGTCCGCGGGATCGGCGATGGGCAGCCCGACACTCTCCTCATCCAGGTGTCCCTCTCAGGGGGCTGTACGTCGTCGTGGTCCCACAACATGCCCGACTTGCTCAGCTGCCTCGAGCTTAACTACGGCCTGTTCTCGCTGGGGGACGCGCTGGGCCGCGGGGCCTGGCGGCAGCAAGAGGAGTGCCACTACGCGGCGGTAACTGGATCGCTGAGCTTCCTCGACGAGGAGTGGTTCAAGGAGCTCGACACGATGGTGGGGCGCGCTGTGCCGTGCGCGGAGGCGGGTCCACGGATCATCGCCCCCGACCCGGCCCCGTCGCCGCTGAGCGACGAGCACGCTTTCCAGGCTTCCAGGGGCCAGCTCTACCTGCACACGGCGCCGGAGCACTCCGCGGGGCGGGAGCAGCTGCGGAACCACAGCAAGATCATGACGCGGCAGTTCGTGGACGACGGAGGCAATCCGTATGGCTGGGTCTATGTCGGCTCGCACAACTTGACCGTCGCTGCGTGGGGCAGCGTCTCCAGGCCAGGCTCCGAAGGCGCGCCGCGCCCGGCGGCGATGCGGGAGCCTGGGCTCTGGTTGGGCAACCGGGAGCTGGGCGTGGTGCTCGCGCAGCAGCGCTCGGCGCCACCCCAGGGCGGCCAGATGCTCGGCACTGCGCTCGCGCAGCAGCCGTCGGAGCCCGCTTCCTTGTTCGCCCGCACGCCGCTGCCATGGGGCCCTCCCGTCGAGGCGCTGGAGCCACGCGAGGATGCTGCCACGCGGGAGCCTGCGGCGGATACCGAGGGCGAGGAGGGGGCCTGGCAGTGCCAGACCTGGTGGGACTCGCAGCGGAGCTGGTGGTCCGGCGGCTGGGTGGACCTCGAGCGGCCGCGCGAGGAGGCGCAGGGCTGGTGGGTCACCGGCGCTGGCGAGTGGTGGAGCGTGGGCGTCACGTGGGCTCCGCCGTGCGAGCGCGACTCGTGGCGGACAGGGAGCTGCGCGTGGCCTGAACAAAAAAATCTGTCTGCCAGCGTGGGCTTCAGATGGGAGTTTGCAGAAATCCAGTGCGGCAAATGACGGGCGTGCACGAAGCAGCTGCCACTTTCTACCCAGCCTGAGCGCGCACAGGCTGCTCTACTCTGGTGTACGGTACTCTACTTGAGCTGTTCCCCTCTAGCACTAATCCTTCACAGCCGCTCAATACGACTACTGCTCTCCTCTCTCCCCTATCCGCCCTCTCCGTGTCTGTTTTTACATCGGATTCGTTTTTCTTAGTGTCAGATCTGCTGTTTTTTTTGCAGTCGGAGCATTTTCGGTGTTTCGAATCGGTGTGCTCCCGCTGCAGCGTGCGCCTCATATTGTGGTCGGCGCTCTGCTTCCGCCTTTGAAGAAGGCGCCCTCGCCCCAGCGCGGGTCACTTTTCTGGATCCGAGTCCTTCCTCGAAGTTATCGCCCCGCTGCTCCTCCGCCTTCCCCTGGTCATCCTGCTCCTCCCGCTCCGCCCACTCCTGCTCCTGCTGCTGTTCTTCCTTGTCCTCCTCCTCCTCCCTCATCAACCTGTAGCCATTTTGGCTCAAGCCATTTTGGCTCAAGTAATATATTTCTCGAGCCAGCTGGGCAGAACCAGCATCCCGCCCCCTTTCTCTGACACCTACCCACACACGTCATATCGATATTCTAAGGATCGGGTAGAAGCCCGCAGCAGAGAGCAGTGGTCGACCTGGCAACGCACACCATACCTGGCGTGCCCGCTAAGGAATGGTTGTTGGTTGTGGGCAAATCGAGTAGAGGGTCAGCCCACATGCAATTGTGGAGCCCCTGGGAGTCTCCAAAACATCCCACTTCTAGCAAGGATTATCAGTCGCGAAGCCCAACACCTCCGCCACCTCCTCCGGAATGGATTGGCGCCGAGCCGGTATTAGACAGTCCCAAAGAAGAAGCTAACCAATACAATACATCAAAAGTGTTGCATATGAATGCAAGACTTTATATCAAAGTCGCATTTTAACAAGGGAAATATTGGCAGTCTCGACTCTCTCTTTTCGAAGTCCCAGGGGAAAGAACATGAATTGTATTTCCCTACCTAGGCTCTGCCTAGAAGGGTTCTTACTCTCTTGGCTTAAAGGGCCGGGCAGTGGGAACCGGCCCGGGCGGTTTCCCCAGTATCCGCCCCGCGGTTCCCCCAGTTACGTCCCTTTAGCTTAGCGTTGCTTATCTCATCTTAGCTCAGCTTAATTCATCTTAGCTTAGCTTAGCGTCATCTTAGTTCAGGTTTATCTTAGCTTAGCTTACCTTCATCTTAGCTTCGCTGGGCTCTAGCATAGCAGAGCACAGCATAGCGTAGCATAGCATAGCGCATCATAGCATTTCATAACATAGCCCAGCATAGCATAACATAGCGCAGCATAGCATAGCATGGCATAGCATAGCATAGCATAACGCAGCACAGCACAGCACAGCATAGCACAGCGCAGCATAGCACAGCATAGCAGAGCATAGCATAGCATAGCAGCAAAGCAAAGGCAAAGCAACAGCAGCGACAGCAACGCATGGGTGTAATTCCCTACCTAGGCTCTGCCTAGAGGGTTAGCTTAGCGTAGCTTAGCATAGCGCAGCGCTGCATTAGCATAGCATAGCATACCATAGCATACCATAGCCAAGCATAGCATAGCATAGCATAGCGCAGCATAGCATATTATAACATAGCATAGCATAGCATATCATAGCATAGCATAGCGCAGCTTAGCATAACATAGCATGTCATATCATAGCTTAGCATAGCACAGCGCAGCATGACACAGCTTAGCTTAGCATCGCATAGCATAGCATTTCGTAGCATAGCGCAGCATAACATAGCATAGCATAGCATAACGCAGCATAGCATGGCATAGCATAGCATAGCATAGCATGTCATCTAATGCTGTGTTCCTAGGGGCTCCAACTTCTAGGTAGGGTCGCACTGGGGTAATTGGAAGTCTGCCAGAAGTCAGCATCGAACCCAAGTTGCCAGTGCTGCTGAGAGCAGCAGGTAACAAGTCCGATTCGTCCTACAATCATCCGACGAAGGAAGATGACGATTCAGACGAAGTTAGTGACTCGCCAGAAAGCGTTTTGCCTAGGCGCCCAACCAGCGGGCGCAACAGGAGAAGGTCCAAGCCATTGGACAGTGGAAAGTCTAGCAACACTAGGAAGTGCCTTGAAGACAGCAGCATCTTCTCGCGGTGCAGACAACGAGATGGCAGAGTCAAGCCTTCCCAATCCTCTCGAGGCAGCTCAAAACGGCTCAGGCGGAGATCCTCCATTTACAGAAGCAGAAGGGCAGGAAGCAGATCAACATCAAGACGGATTCCAAGGAGACGGGAGAGTACAGTTACGACCCGGACAATTCCGAGGAGTAATCTGGGACAGCAATAAACAAAGTGGTGCCAACTACATCGCTATATATTGTATTACGTCTACGGGCACAGCTCAGCCTTAAAAGGCCGCACATCCCATCCTATAGGTTCCGCTGGCAGGCGCTGACACGCGAAATTGCAGAGACAAGGACACATATGAACAATGTGCTAATTCAGCCTCAGTGACCTTCTCCACTAATCCCAAGAATGTTTGTCAGGCGCTAGAATGTGCAGAGACAGTGGTTGCTGATGTCTGGTGGAGTTTGGTGTGAACGAATCCTTCTGCAATAGAAGCCGCCTCTTGATGTGGAGCCGACATATCTAAAACGAACCTGTTTGGCCAGAGGCGCAGTTACATAATGAAGGAATTAGACGGCCATTGTGCTAGTTCAAGCTTCTGCGACCTTCTCCACTCATCCCAACAGGTCTTGACAAGCGCTAGTATGCGCGGTTGCAGTGGCTGTTGGTGCCAAGCGGGGCTTGGTGCGAAAGAAACTCTTCTGTGGTAGAAGCCACCTCTGATGTGGAGTCACAATGTCTAACACCGACCTGGTTTGGCCACAGCCCCTAGCAGAACTGTGAGTCACAGAGATGACAAGAAATATCCTCCCATCCCATCGTCATCACTCATCCTTCTCATTGCTGGCGCTCAGAGGCTTGTTTAGGTGCATAGGCGTGCGTAGTAAAAGGGTGGTTCTGTAGGGAAGTAAATGCGAAGGGAACCTGTCTGCGGTAGAAGCCGCCCCTGGATGTGGAGTCACCATATCTGAGATCGACCTGGTTGATCATAGCCCCTGGCAGATTGTAAAGTCACAGGGATGACATCAGATTTCCTCCACTCATCTCTCCTCCTCCTTTTCCCTGTTGGCGTTCAAGGGCTTGTCTAGGCGCATAGGCGTGCGCAGTAAATGGGGGGTTTGGAGAGGGGGGGGATGTTGGAGGGAAGGAAACACAGCTCAACTGCAACCTTGGTAAACCAACGTTTGCTGGTGTAACGCGTTCTTGTAAGTTACTTGCGAAGGGCCTTTCAGATATATTGCAGGGCTTGCTCTCGCGAGGCCGATCTTCAGAGCGATGCCGAGTTTGCAGCCAGAGTTGGGGCGAATAGTTTTGCCGTTAGAGGAGACATCGTACTGTTTCTTTTCTTTATCGGGCAGTCGGGCTCGCTTTCAAACGAAAACACAAATCCAACGACCCCTCTCCTCCTTCCATCCTCCTCCTCTTTTTCCTGCTCATCCTCCTGCGCGTTGGGCCTTCCTCCTCCTCCTGATCCTTCTCCTCCACTTCCAATGCACACAGCCCCCCCTGTCTGATTGCGCATAATACTATGGTGTGTTTTGGGGGGTCCAGGTCTGCTGCGACATTCGTCGGCGGATACAGAAAAACAACTCAGCGCAATTGCATGGGATGGATAGGAAAGATGGGGTATCATATATGGCGCGAGCGCACGTAGCTTATGAGAACTGCTCTCGCCTCTTCCCTGGACCGGATTCCAGCCGGGCAGTGTCAGTTTTCCTTCTGGACCTTACATCCGCCCTACTTCTGAAGACGCTTTCCTATGTGCTCTTCTAAGGGGGCACATGCGAACCCTACCCCTACCCCCACGATTTCTGAGGGGGAGGGTGGAGTTCACTTCGTTTGGGAGCTCCTGAGAAAAGTGAACCCCGCCCTCCCCCTCGGAAATCGTGGTGGGTAGGGATGGGGTTCGCATATGGCCCCCTATCTTCTCTCAGGCGGTGGACATGTGATGATCGCTCGTGAGAGCCTCTGCAATACAGCACATGCGTGCCGCACGCGCGCTCGCGTCTCCAATGTGTTGTAAGGCCATGTTTTTGTTATAAAAAGTAAAAAAAGAAACATAAGTACATTCAAAGCAATTGGTTTTACATTAGAAGCTTGTCAACCTACCAGCGTTAGCAAAACGTCTCTGTCAACACTTACGAAAAGCCACTCGTTCTTCAAGCAGTCTTGTCTGCCGCCAGCGCCATGACTTCTCCTTGATCCAGCTCCCGTTCAGACTGGGGCGCTTCTTGGGCCCATGCTGCCAGGTGCCAGCCGTAGACGGTTAAGTATATCGGCGCTTCGAATGTTTGTTCCGTTTCGCAAAACGCGGTTCCGCGCGGATGCCAAAGTTCTGGTGGGTTTCCTGAATCGTTATCCTTCTCCTTCTCCCCGTTCTCCTGCCCTCCTCCCCCTCCTGGCCCTTTGCGTGGCCAGGGGCCCCCCGCCAGTAAGGGGCAAGGGGGCGCCCCTAACGCCAAGGGATAGTTGAGAGCAGAGCCCTTGATCTGACGAGCGGTGGTCAGGGTCAGTCCATACAGGCCTCGGAAAAATAGCGAACACTCGTGCCGCATTCGTCTGTCAACGCCTCCCCCTCCCCCAATGTTCAAAGTTGGCGGTTGGTCTGATGAGTTGCACCTCGACCGCAGTGTCCCCCGCGCGTGCCACCTGTGAGTTTGTGGGGCAGGGGGGGTGTTCACTAATTGTTTCCCTCTACCGTAACCCGAGTTGCGCGCCCGGGGCGGCCCCACGTCACAAGACGCAGCGGTGAATTCCACGCTGTATTTGAGCGTGCTCCTGCTTCTCCTCCTTCCGCTGGCCTGCGCCCGTGCCCATGGATGTGAGCACTGTCGCGCGCAGGGCAAGCCTCATTTGGTGACTGCTCCATGTTCGGGGGTCGGGCGGGGGGCGCTGTCACAGCAGCCCCCTCGAAGGAGTTGCTGGTCAGGACCCGCCCCAAGTTTCATCAGGCAACTGCCGGGAAATGATTTGAGCTGCGGATTTGCGTCCCCGAGCAGTCAGCTGCTATCTGCTAGTTTTTGTAGCTGCTGCTCGCAGTGAGGGTAAGTTGTCGTCTCCACGTTTCCCAAGCAGTGCTTGCACTTAGGGGTTCGCATTTCTGCTCTGAGAAACTCGGCCTGTCCGCCACTCCGGCAGCTATGCTGCCGCCGTCGCCGCCTCTTTGCCGCCTCGTCGCCGCACAGAGCACAGATCCTCCTGTCTAAAAATCTATTAGGATCTCCCCCCCTTCGGATTCAACTGCCGCCCCTTTCGTATTGCAATTTGCATGTGCTTCTGCCCCATCGTCCATCCGACACATGAGTTCAGATCATCCCAGCAAAACCGGCAAGGGTTCCCCAGCTCATCCACTGGAGAAAAACTATGCGCGCGCATTCGTTAATCACAAATCATCATTTTCAAGAACCCCTCGCAACAAAACGGGACGAAGTGCACACGCGCGCGTCTTCGAGCGCGGATGCCGAAATCCTTCAAAACCATCGGTGTCATAGCGATTTCAGAAGAGAGTGTCCCGAAAACATAGAAACACATGGTTTAGCAACCAGAATTTTCAAAAGAAGTTTGCGCCCGCGGTCTTGCGGATTATTAAGAAAACCGTAGTGTTGCACAGTTCCATGACATGCTACTAAATTGGCCTCTCGCGCGCGCATGCTGAAATCGTTCGAACGCCCTTGCGCGCGTGCTGTCGCAAGAATCCCTTGCAACAGATGTGACGAGGTGCACACGCGCGCGTCGTCGCGCGCGCATGCCGGAACCTTTCAAACACCTGAGGTCCCCGTCGGGATTTCAAAATAGAGTGTCCCGAAAACATATAAGGACACATTGCTTTGCAACACCAGTTTTTCAGAACAAACCTGCGCTCGCGGTCTTGCGGATAATTAAGAAAACCGTAGTGTTCCACATTTTCATGACCTGCTACTAAATTGGCCTCTTGCGCGCGCATGCTGAAATCGTTCGAACGCTCTTGCGCGCGTGCTGTCGCAAGAATCCCTTGCAACATGTGTGATGAGTTGCACACGCGCGCGTCGTCGCGCGCGCATGCAGGAACCTTTCAAACACCTGAGGTCCCCGCCGGGATTTCAAAATAGAGTGTCCCGAAAACATATACGGACACATTGCTTTGCAACACCAGTTCTCAGAACAAACGTGCGCTCGCGGCCTTGCGGGTTGTTGAGAAATCAGTACTTTTCAACATTCTCATCCAATTCTGCCAAAGTGGCCTCTCGCGCCACATGTCAAACTCATTCGAACGCCCTTGCGCGAGTGCTGGGGGGGGGCACGATCCGTGTCGAATAGTGGCACACGGGCCACTCGCGCGCGTTGGCCGCGCGCGCATGTCGAACTCTTTCAAAAACCTTCATCGCCGACGCGAGGACATCGTCATCGTTATCGGCGGGCGTGATCAAAATCGGCACCGTCATTGGCCTTGCCGTCGTCATCGCCACCATCGTCACCAGCGTCGCCACTCTCGTAATCGTGTCTACCTTTGTCGGCGTCGCCATGATCGCGCGCCTGCCCAAGTCACCGACTCGCACTGAAGTGCCCGTTGAGAAGTGCCCAGCGGTCAGCGCCACCGCGGCCGCGTCGGCCGCGCCAACTTAGCTGGCAGCTGCGCGCGCGAGCATGCGCGGGCCATCGCGGCCGCAGAGATGCACCAGCCAACGCCAATCACTCGTCGCGATCGCCGTCGCATGGGTTTTGCACGCCAAGTTGCGGGTGGGTGGGTGGGATGTTTGCGCGAGCAGTGGAGTTGACCGTTTCAAGTTCGGCAGGGTGAACTGCACCACGTAGAGGATTGCACCACTTACGCGCAAAACGCCACAGAGATGGCACGAACGACAGATGTGCACAACATAGATTGCACCACATCTTTTGAACCACATAGATTGCACACGACATAAATGGCGCAACACGTATTGCACCACGTTGTTTGCATCACACACGTTGCGGGACACACGCGCAATGGTAGGGGCTTCGGCTTCTGACTAGCGTTGTTCAAGGCCCAGGGTGTGGGCGGCATATCACAGCTGAGTGCACTGCTCCCATGCCGCGCGAGGCCGCGGCGCTGGTGACGTGTGCCGCCATGGCGGGCGCCATGCTGGAGTCACCCGAGCGGCTCGGTTACGACTACCGGGGCGTAGTGCAACACTACTGCCACGAGCGGATGGATTGGGGCAAGCTTCCGGAAAGGCCTGCTCACGCGTCAGAGTTGCTCCAAGTGCAGGTCTTCATCCGCCATGGGGCGCGGACGCAGGCTTCCGCCAAGACGGCTTGCTGGGCCACCGAGCGTCAGGAGACAGGAAGCTACACGTGCGATCTCTCTTTCATGGAGAATATTGTAGAGGCTTGCGCCGTTAATGGTGCCAGCCTCCATCAGAGTGTTTTCGCGATGCCATTGACCACAACGCCGTGCGTATTGGAACCATGTTGGAGGCCAGCTGGGGTCTTTTGGGGCCTTGTCGGGGATCATTTTTGGGCCTTTGGGTTTCCATTCGTGGTCTCGGGATCGCTTTGGAGAGTCACAGTGCCGTTGGAGGTCGTCTAGGAACCATTTTGGATGGATTTGGGGGCGTCTTAGAACCGTAATGTTTTTTTTGAGGCCAGCTGACGGCCGGGGACTAGCATGGGGCCACCTTTGGGGCCGCTAGAACCGTCTGCGGCCTCTTGTGCGCCTTCTTTGGGACTTTATCGGAGGCTTCTGGAGGTCATGTTGGGCTTACTTGGAGCCGAGACGTTGGAACTGAAAACAACATGCGACAATCCATGGGGAGGCCGAGAGTGTTGTACCTCAGGGGCTCGCTGCGATATCATCATGGAGCCTGTTGAGCCATACTGGGCCCACAGCGGACGCTGTCATGCCCTTTATTGGGCTGCCTTGGGCATTTTGGGGAGCCGTCGAGGACACCCTGGGCCGAGCAGGAGCCCCTTCGGAGGCTTGTCGCAGCAACCGAGTCCAGTCGGCGACTTCTGGTGAGCGTGCCGCCCCTCCCCCCTCCCTGCCGCGGGAGTTTGGACACCCGGGGAGGGGGGGCAGGGGGGAGGGGGACAGCCAAACATCCGCACACTTCCTCGCCCCCCAGCGATCGGGGGATCGGCGGACGGTGACGGGCGTGCACGACGCGAGTGGTCCATTGGGGCCCTTCTTCCGGACGGCCTACCTGCCTGGCCGCAACGCGCTGCCAGGGGGCGGCAACTGCATGATGGGCCAGTTGGTCAAGACTGATGGGCCTGTTCTCCACAACCACCACCATAAGTTGGAGGGGGGAGGGAGGTGGAGGAGGAGGAGGAGGAGGACGAAGAGGAGGAAGAGGAGGAGGAGGAGGAGGAGGAGGAGGAGGGGGAGGACCCTCTCCCCCTCCGACTTATGGTGGTGGTGGTGGAAAACAGGCCCATCAAAGACCGGCTTTGACATGGAGTTCCAGAACGGCCGGCGCCTGCGCGAGGCATACGTGGACCGGGAAGGCCTCTTGCCCAGGGCGTTGGCGGGCGTCTCCCCGGAGGCCTTCGCGCGGGTATTCTTCCTGAGGAGCACCGACTTTCCGCGCACCCGTCAGTCAGGGATGGCCCTCTTCACTGGCGTTTACGGTGACGTGGACACCGGCCGATTGTCACACCTGACGTTGAACACCATGGACTCACACAAAGAGAACATGCTGGTCGAAAATGCATGCCCAGTGGCAGCCGAGCAGGCCGAGAAGCGTTACTGGGGCGCCTTGGAGAATCAGGAGGAGCTTCGCAGCCTGTGCCGCCAGCTTGCGCCGTCCTCTGTCGGTTCATCCACGAAGGCTTGCTTCTGGTTTCTCCAGCACCTCATCGATTGCCTCATGTCCAGGGCGTGCCCCACAGTGCCTTTCCAGCCGCACAACTCCACGATCCCGCCAGAGTTCCTCTCGGATGATGCGGCGCTCTTTCGGCGGGTTTTCGCCGCGGTGGACACCGCGCAGCACGGCTATTTCCGTGCGCTTTCGCGGCTGGGCATAGGGCCATTCGTTGGCGAGGTGCTGCGGGCTGCACGGGGTGCGTTGAACGGCAGTGCGCCCAAGTTCCTCCTCTTCAGCGGGCATGACACGGGGCCCATGGAGCCGCTGTGGGCGGCCTTCGGGCTGCGCCCAAGGCCGCCATACTGGCCGCCCTTTGCCAGCATGCTGGTCCTGGAGGTGTGGAACTCTAGCTTGGCGTCGCGCACAATGGGGTGGGGCGAGAGGAGTGGCCTTCTGAGAAGGCAGCGCGGCTTCGCAGAAGGGGTAGGGGCCCGCTAAAAATTGCCTCTCAGGAGGCAGGGGGGCTTCCATCAAGCCCCGCTGCTTTTGTCGAATATGAAGGGTGACATCAGCATTCACTTTAGGAGGTCCGCGCATACTTCTTGGGTCGGCGCTCTACCTCCTTCCCTGGCACGCGGAGCCAGCTAGGGGCGGCGCCAGAGGCGCCACCAGTGGGGCCCAGCGCAGACCCAAGAAATTTGCGCGGACCTCCGATCATCCATGCTCATGCAGTCTTTTGCCCCTCCATTCTGAGGAGGCCTCCCTCACGCCCCACCCCCTTCTGCGCGCGGCCAGCCAGCAGTGGGCCCCTGACCCGGTGGATCTCGAACGGCGAGGTCGCCGGAGACGGCACGGCGCCCTTCGAGAGGTTCGCGCAGCAGGCGGAGTCGCTGGTGCCTGGGCGCGCAGAGTGCGAGGGCACTGCTGCCTCGGGCCTCCCGTTGCCCTGGTCCCCACTCTTCGTTCTCATCTCGGGGAAGCGTAGACTCGAGTTTGCCGGAACTCGTGCTTGCCGCCGCTCTTTGACCCGTTCTGGCGTGGCGCCTTTGGCGACGCAGCTGCGTCGCAGGTCAGCTCGTGAGAGGTTCCGGCGTGGATTTCGGCGGTGCGGCTTCTGGGAGACGCTTGCAGCGCGAGCTCGCGTCAAATTTCAGACTCGGCCCTATCATTTTTCTGGCGGCCCCGCCAGGCAGCTTTGGGCCCCCCAAGCTCGAGTCTTACGTTTCCTCGATCTTCTTTCTGATCGTTCTCGTTCTCGTCTTGCTCGTGGTCCGGTGGGCTCGTCCTCTCGCCGAGCGGGCGCGGGCGCGGGCGCGGGAGAGGCCCACATCCGAGATCGATTTGCAGTCCCTCGGACACCTGTCCCAGCCAGACAAAAAAGCACGACCCTTGACAAAGCACGCGCAGGGCGCCTGGCAAACTGTGTGGACGGTTATCGGTGTACACATTGTTCAATCCTAATTCTCCGAAAAGTCTTTGATTTTTTGGGGGGGGCCAAGATCCTTTATATTTCTAATTGTTCTATCCTGGGCCTCTTCCTGGCCACTAGGGGCCAGTAACACTTGGAAACAAGCACAGTTAGAAATGATCACGATTAGAACTGAACGACGTGTAGTCTGAATTCTGGTTTCTCCGATAGCCGATGTCCGATGCGGGCACTGGTTGCGCCAAGAGATGTTCCACGCCGTTACGGTCAGGCCCGCTTGTTGAGATTTTCAGTGGAGAGGGATGCACAGGGATCTCATCCTTGGCCGTGGGCATGAGGCCTTTTCCAGGCTTCTTAGGGTCCCGTGGAGCCTCGGAGCCTCTTGGGGCTTCTTGGGGGGGTTTGTGGGGCCAATGGGGGCCTGGCGGGGGCATTCCTGCTGTCCGCGGGGCATGTTGTGGGGAAAAGGATTGGAATTTCAGTTTGGGTTTCCCCTCTTGGGGCCCCTCTCGGGGCCCAAGAGGGCCCTCTCCTCTTGGGCTCTCCTGGGCCGTCTTGGCCCCCTCTCGGGGGCCTCCTGGCCCGTCTTGGGACAATCTTGGGAGGCTCTGGGGCCTTCTTGGAGCGTTGGAAGCACGAAAGGCGAGACTGCTCAAATCCTTGAAACACTCCGGGGACGTCAAGGACTTTGGCCGCTTGGTGCCTTTTTTAGGATCCTCTTGACGCCCTCTAAAAGCGTCTTGGGAGCCTCATTGGGCCAGCTTCAGTTCCTCCTGGGCGTCTTGGAACGCCGTTGGGCTGTCTCGGGGCAATCCTGGACCGTCTTGGACACTTCCTGGGACGGCATCGGGGGTGCCGGGCGGCAGGTCGCGCTCAAGATGATGTTCAACTCGAACGCCATAGCGCTGATCGGGCTGGCGGAGGAGCTGGGGCCTTACACCGACATCCTCCCGACAGGACCGCAGGAGGAGTAAGAGCAGCAGAATGAAGAGGATGAAGAGGAGGAGGAGGAGGACAGGAGGAGGAGGAGGACGACCCTTGAACTCTGGAGGTATTGGCGCTCCTCTTCCTCCTCCTCCTCCTACTCCTCCTCCTTCTCCTCCTCCTCCTCCTCTCTACATCGCACTCCCTGGCACATCACTCCTCCTCTCAGCAACACCGAAGGTGTTGGTTGGACGGTGCGGTCGTTTTGCAGGAGACTCCCTCACCATTCTCGACCTCGAAGCTTCACATTCCCAACACTGATGCGGATTGGGGGGGGGTGTTTTCAAACTATGGTTCGCGCCCTTGCACAGTCGTGTTACAAGCTTCATGCAGGCACACGGATGCAGGACGAATATTCAACATGTGGTTGCCGGTTCGATTCCCCGCTCACTCGTCTTAAACATTTCAGAGAGTCAGAAGAACGGAGGGTGGTTCCTTTTCGAAATGGGGCTCGCCCTGAGATTACCTAAAAACGTACGACACGGTGTGCCATATCATGCAACAGTTGTTACGTTTGTGGAGGGCACCCCCTTTTCAAGACGGGGCTCTCGTTGGACACTTCGTTTAACTTTTCGGTCCTGCCTATTCGCGTTCCTCCTGGTAGTTCTTTTTCACACCGGGGCTCCCGCCTGAATAGCGGGCCCATGGGGCACTCGTCTATTTACGGGGAGTTTCCCTCAGGGAAGCGAGGGCGCCAGCAGGGGCGGGAGGGTGTATGACAGCATCCCTGACGAATCCTGGGTTTACTCTGGTCCTCTTCTTCCTCCTCCTCGTCCTCCTCCTCCTCCTCCTCCTCCTCCTCCTCCTCCTCCCCGTAGCCATTTGGCTCAAGCCGCCGCGGGGCCCGAGCGGGGCCCGTGGCGGGGCGCGATTCGCAGCGGCGCAGCCCCGCCGAGCTGCAATGGCTGCCGCCTGGGAGCGCTGATGCTGCAGCTGGTCGTCGGCTCCACCGTCATCGGCCGCATCGGCCGCGACGTGCGATCCTTCGCCGAGGACTTTGGCGACCTGACCAAGCTGGCGGTCGTGATCTTCGACGATGTCGGCTCCGTCTGCCTTTGGATGGGGGTTGGAAGGCCCGCTGGACCAGAGGGTGGCGAGGGCCATGGTGCTGGACATGCGGCAGGAGGTGCGCATGTACCATGGCCAGGAGCTGTGGTGGCTCGAGCACAAGCACAAGAGGCCCAGGACTCCGCCGCGGATGACGGCGGCATCTTCGAGGCCAACGGTGGATGCAGGCGGGAGGGTGCCCTCGGAGTCGCGCTCCCCGATCCGCCGCAGGCACTGGGTCAACACCAACGGGAGGACGAAGAAGAAGGAGAAGCGGAAGAAGCAGACGAAGGAGGAGAGCGTGCAGCCCACGGCGCACCCCACGGTGCTGCTTGGCTTCGCGCAGATGCGGCGCCTGCTCGCCAGGAAGCTGTTCGAGGCGCAGAAGAGGGTGAAGCTCGAGGCCGGCGAGGCCCCCTGGGCTCACCTGCTGGCGTTCGGGCGCTGGGCGCTCCTCGGCTGCATGAAGGAGCAGGTGAGCGCCGCCCACCTCCAGACGGATCTAGATCGGCTGCTCGGTCCGTGCTTCGCCGCCTAGCGGAGCTGGACGTGGACGACAATGGCTTCGTCACAGTGGCGGAGATACGCCTGCTGTTCGCCCAGATGGAGGCCTGCGTCCGTGGCAAGGGCGAGGAGGACCTGGTGCCCCACCTTGAGGTGTTTCAGGGCACTTTGCTCGACAGCTACGGCGTGGACCTCGAGGAGTACGACGTGAGCGTGCAGCACGACGTCGATGGCGACGTGAAGATGCTGCACGATGGCCTGGGGCCCCCCGCTGTGCCTGTCTTCCCCCTCCTGGAGGACGAGTCGGCGGTAAGCGCGGCCCTTGCGGACATTGGCACATATTGACACGCAGACGGAGAGCGACGACACGGGCATCCTCAAGGGTAGCGACCTTCAGGACACCGTGTCCCACCTCGGCAGCGCCGTCAGCGAGATCATGGAGCTCAAAGCCACGGCCTGGGGCTGGAAGCACGAGTTCGACAAGCTGGCGGCCTGGCACGGCAGCAACAAGACGGAGGCGTTCGAGGTCTCAAAGCAGTTCCAGGCGACGGTCGAGGACATGCTGGGAACCCAGAGCGACACGGACAGCGACAGCAATGGTGGGAAGTACAGCGACGGCGATGACACCGCATGGGAGTTCGAGGTCTCTAAGCAGGTTCAGACGTCGGTCGAGGACGTGCTGGGGATTTGCAGCAGGGATGACAACGACGGCGCTGATGGCGCTGACATCGGAGCGGAGTACGAGGCCTCAAAGCAGGTTCACGCGACGGTCGAAGACATGTTGGGGCCCCAGAGCGACATAGACAGCGACTGCAGTGCTGCGAAGGGCAGCGACGGCGATGCCATCGCAACGGAGTTCGAGGTCCCAGAGCAGGTGCAGACGACGGTCGAGGACTTGCTGGGGCCCGACAACAAGAAGGACAGCGACGGCATGGGTGAGCAGAGCAGCGACCCCGTGGACCAGGGCGCGGAGTGCCTCTTCTATAGCATCCCTGAGGCTGTCCGTGCGGCGGCGACCAAGAGGTTCGGTGAGAATTGGCGCCAGGTCGTCCTGGCCCATCAGGCGGGGACCTTGCGCTTCGGGCTCCGCGGCGAGCTGCTCGGCGAGGAGAGCGGCGGCGCGCCTCCAGAGGCGTGAGGCCTTGTGGCGGGCTCGCCTGGGTCGGTGGGGCTGCGGTCTTCGCGCCCCTGTCACCCTCGACCCCGCGAGCCCGCTTTGCCTCGCGATGCGATCGTGATCCGAGCTGCTGCGCGCCTCGCCGCGGGCGGCGGTGGCACGGATAGGCGGTTGGTTCGGCTGGTTGGCGTCGCCGCGGCTGGATCCGCCTCTCTCGGTGTTGGTTCTCGGGCCCTGGCGTTCTCTCGTCGTCACGCTGGGCGCCCCTCGAAATCCTGGCTGGGCATACGCTCAGCCCTCGGCTCCCTCAGTGGGGGCGACCGCCTCGGTAGCAGGGCCAGCTGGATCTAGCCGCACCGTCAGACGCCTCAGACGCCTCCTCCTCCTCCTCCCTCCTTCTCCTTCTCCTCCTCCTTTCTCTCCTCTTCCTCCTCCTCCTCCTCCTCCTCCTCGTCCTCCTCCTCCTCCTCCTCCTCCTCCTCCTCCTCCTCCTCCTCCTCCTCCTCCTCCTCCTACCTATGGTAGTGGTGGTGGAAAGTGGGCGCATCACTTGACCGTCACTTGCCTTCTCCTCTTCCTCCTCCTCCTCCTCCTCCTTTTTTCCCCTCCCTCCTCCCTCCTCCTCCTCCGTCTTTCCTCCTCCTCCTCCTCCTCCTCCTCCTCCCCTCCTCCTCCCCTCCTCCTCCTCCTCCTCCTCCTCCTCCTCTCCTCCTCCGTTCTCCTCCTCATGTTCCTCCCGTCCTCCTCGGGTCGCCTACGGCCCCAGGGTAAAACGTGCACCTCCTCCCTCCTCCTCCTCCTCCTCCTCCTCCTCCTCCTCCTCCTCCTCCTCCTCCTCCTCCTCCTCCTCCTTCTCCTCCTCCTCCTCCTCGCGTGCCCCCCCGACGCCGACGTCGCCCGGGGCGCGCCCAGCCACCATCGCGTGGTTCCTCGAGACCTGCGCGCCGGACCACCCGCTCACGCGCTGCCTCGGCGTCAGACCTGAGTGGTCCATGACAGGACCTCCCCTCCTCGGTTCGTCTGCTCGCAGGGGAGGGAGGAGGAGGAGGAGGAGGAAGAGGAGAAGGAGGAGGAGGAAGAGGAGGAGGAGGAGGAGGAGGAGGAGGAGGAGGGGGAGGTGGAGGAGGAGGAGGAGGAGGAGGAGGAGGAGGAGGAGGAGGAGGAGGAGGAGGAGGTGGAGGTGGAGGAGGAGGAGGAGGATAAGGAATGAATGAATGAATGAAGGAAGCAAGGAAGGAATGAGGGAGAAGCAGATATGTGGATGATAATGATGACGATGACGATGACGATGACGATGACGATGACGATGACGATGACGATGACGATGATGATGATGATGATGATGATGATGATGATGATGATGGTGATGATGATGATGGTGATGGTGATGCTGGTGCTGGTGCTGGTGATGGTGATGATGCTGATGCTGATGCTGATGGAGATGATGATGGCGATGCGAAACATGATGATCCTGATGATGACGAGGAGGAAGATAAGGAGGAGGAATAAGTGAGGAGGTAGGAGGAGGTATGATGATGATAATGCTGATGCTGATGTTTATGCTGCTGCTGGTGCTGGGGCTTGTGCTCATATTGATGAGATTGAAAATGATGATTATGCTGATGCCTGATGCTGATTATGATGATGTCGATGCTGATGCTGATGCAGATGCTGATTATGATGATGATGACGAAGACGAGGATGCTGATGATAATAATGATGTTGATGGCAATAATGCGGTTGACAATGATGATGATGATGATGATGATGATGATGATGATGATGATGATGATGATGATGATGATGATGATGATGAGGATGGATAAGAAGATGAAGTTATGACCATTATCCTGATGATGAGGAGAAGGAGGCGGAGGAGGAATAATGGAGGAGGGATAATGAGGTATGATGATGATATTGATGATGCTGACGCTGCCATTTTGAAAACCTGCCACTCCATTATTGCAGCATCTTGACGTTTTTAAGACGAGTGTGCCCGGCGCTAAGGCGAGATCCACATTTTGGCAATGGGCCGCCTTCCACTGTTGTGCCAGTGGGGTGCTCTTAGGACGAGTGTTCGCGGCGCTAGCGAGAGCCACATCTTGGAAGCGGGATGCCCTCCGTCTTTGTAGCGATGGGGTAACTGAAGGTCGAGCATGTGCGGTGCTAAGGCGAGAGCTACATTTTGAAACCGGGTCGCCCTCCATCCTTGAATTCAGCCGGGCTTGTCCCTCTACAGGAGGGATAGACGCAAATAGTCCAAAAATAGTCTGGTGACGATTTTGTTGACTATGTTTGAGCATGTTCTGTTTTCTGTTTATATTTTGTTATAGCTTTGGTCCATCATCCGCCTGTAGGGGGACCCGCCCGATCTCATTCTAGTTGTGGGACGCCTTCCGATCGAAGTTCCTCAGGAGGGAAAAACACACAGACACAATTCATCGTCGACTTCCAGAAAAGTATGGGAAAATTTGGGAAATTGGGCTGGAAGACGAAAACCCAGAAAATATAGGGAAAAACTGTGGAATCATTGTATTAGTGTGTATTTATTTGCGTGTGTCCCTGGGCCCCCTTGGAGTTACCTTTCGAGAGCGGGCCGCCCTCCGTCCGTGTGGCCAGGCTCTGCGTGGCGAGGGAGTCCCTCGGGCGACACGCCTGGCCCGCCCTGCCGACACGCCGCGTGGTGCGACGAGGAGGAAATATGTCCTCCTCCTCGACCTCCTCCTCGTCCTCCTCCTCCTCCTCCTCCTCCCTTCTCCTCCTCCTCCTCCTCCTCCTTCTCCCTCCTCCTCCTCCTCCTCCCTCCTCCGAGCCCGCAGATCGGGAGCCATGGCAGGCTCCCAGGTGAGCGTTTTTCTTCATTCATTCTTTTGCCGATCGGCGCGGGCCTCGCACCCCCCCCCCGTCTCCCCCCCCCGTCGTGGAGTAGGTCTCGGCTGTTTTTGGCGCCTGTTTCGAGCAGGTGGAGTCTCCCCCACAGGACGCACGGTTCCAGACAGTCGCACTAAAGCAGAGGTCCAGAGCCAGACCCCTCCCTCCCTCCCCTCCCCCTTCCGCCCAGTGTCTAGGCGCCGAACAAAAAACGCTCACCAGGGGGAATCTCGCGCGCAGAGTCCTTGGCTTCGCCGCACCGCCGACCCCTCGTAGGCACCTCGGCGACTGGCAGGCTCGAGCCAGGCCCGGCACGGGCCGCCAGCAGCGGCCTCGCAGCCAGGCCCGCCGCGCCCCCGCCGCCGCCGCCGGCGCAGTCGGCGTGGTCGTCTGTGGGCCCCGCGCCGCGCAGGGAGGGCGCCCGGCGCGCGCGCGCCCCATGAGCCTCGGCGGCCCCCGCGCCGCTGCCGCCCACGACTCCGGTGGGCCAGGCCCCTCCTGCAGGGGCGCCCGGTTCCGGCGCCTGGTCGCGGAGGCCGTCGCCGCGCACGACGCGGAGGTGCCGGCAGGGAAGGAGCGGGTCGGGGCTGGACTTAAGTCGGGCGTGTCCCTACAGGAGGAATATTTTATGATAGAAAAAAAAAGTCAGGGGGTTGTTCCCAATAATCCTGTGGTGTTGGGTATTCGTTTTGAAGAGACGGTCCCCGCGTGTTCCCCTCCTCCTCTGCCCCCTCCTCTTCTCCACCGTCCGCATGCGTCCCGCACACCCAGTACAGCGTTTCGTGGCCCTCCTCGCCTCCCCACCCAGTACAGCGCTTCGTGGCCCCATGGGGAGCCCCACCGAAGGTCCCAGCGCTACCGTCCGCATGCGTCCCGCCCACCCAGTACAGCGTTTCGTGGCCCCATAGGGAGCTCCACCGGAGGTCCCAACGCTACCGTCTGCATGCGTCCCGCACACTCAGTACAGCGTTTCGTGGCCCTCCTCCCCCTCCTCCCTGCGTTTCACCCACCCAGTACAACGTTTCGTGGCCCCATAGGGAGCCCCACCGAAGGTCCCAGTGCTACCGTCCGCATGCGTCCCGCACACCCAGTACAGCGCTTCGTGGCCCCATAGGCAGCTCCACCGGAGGTCCCAGTGCTACCGTCCGCATGCGTCCCGCACACCCAGTACAGCGTTTCGTGGCCCTCCTCCCCCTCCTCCCTGCGTTTCACCCACGCAGTACATCGCTTCGTGGACCCATAGGGAGCCCCACCGAAGGTCCCAGTGCTACCGTCCGCATGCGTCCCGCACGCCCAGTACAGCGCTTCGTGGCCCCATAGGCAGCTCCACCGAAGGTCCCGGTGCTATCGTCCGCATGCGTCCCGCACACCCAGTACAGCGTTTCGTGGCCCTCCTCCCCCTCCTCCCTGCGTTTCACCCACCCAGTACAACGTTTCGTGGCCCCATAGGGAGCCCCACCGAAGGTCCCAGTGCTTCCGTCCGCATGCGTCCCGCACACCCAGTACAGCGCTTCGTGGCCCCATAGGGAGCTCCACCGAAGGTCCCAGCGCTACCGCCCGCATGTGTCCCGCACACCTGGTACAGCGTTTCGTGGCCCTCCTCCCCGTCCTCCTTGCGTTTCACCCACCCAGTACAGCGCTTCGTGGCCCCATGGGGAACCCCATCGAAGGTCCCAGTGCTACCGTCCGCATGCGTCACGTACACCCAGTGCAGCGCTTCGTGGCCCCACAGGGAGCTCCACCGGAGGTCCCAGCGTTACCGTCCGCATGCGTCCCGCACACCCAGTACAGCGTTTCGTGGCCCTCCTCCCCCTCCTCCCTGCGTTTCACCCACCCAGTACAGCGCTTCATGGCCCCATAGGGAGCCCCACCGAAGGTCCCAGTGCTACCGTCCGCATGCGTCCCGCACACCCAGTACAGCGCTCCGTGGCCCCATAGGGAGCTCCACCGGAGGTCCCAGTGCTACCGTCCGCATGCGTCCCGCACACCCAGCACAGCGTTTCGTGGCCCTCCTCCCCCTCCTCCTTGCGTTTCACCCACCCAGTACAGCGCTTCGTGGACCCATAGGGAGCCCCACCGAAGGTCCCAGCGCTTCCGTCCGCATTCGTCCCGCACACCCAGTACAGCGCTTCGTGGCCCCATAGGGAGCCCCACCAAAGGTCCCAGCGCTACCGTCCGCATGCGTCCCGCACACCCAGTACATCGCTTCGTGGCCCCATAGGGAGCTCCACCGAAGGCCCTTGTGCCCCCGTCCGCATGCGTCCCGGAAGCCCAATTTGGCATTTTCACCCAGTGCAGCGTTTCGTGGCCCCATAGGGGGCTTCACCCAAGGCCCCAGTGCCACCGTCCGTATGCGTCCGGGAAATGTAACTTGCCATTTTCACGCTCGCAGTGCAGCGTTTCGTGGCCTCATATGGGGGCTCCACCGAAGCCCCCAGTGGGACCGTCCTCATGCGTCCCGGAAACCCAATTTGGCATTTTCACTCTATAGAGCGCTTCGTGGCCCCATAGGGAGCTCCACCGAAGCCCTCAATGAGACCGTCCGCATGCGTCCCGGAAACCCAATTCGGCACACCACCCATACAATACAGCGTTCCCCCCCGCCCAGTGCAGCGCTTCGTGGCCCCATAGGGAGCTTCACCGAAGCAGATAGTTACAATTAGGGTACCCACAACTGCATATGGTTTGGACCTTCTCCAGGATAATTTGTTGTATGTGTTGGGGCATGTTTGAGTTTTTGTTAAAAAATTGTAAGACAATCGCCCAAAGTCCGCCCGTAGGGGGACACGCCCGACCTAACGCCAGGGAACGAGAGGGTCGGGGCTGGACAGAACCCCCACCATGACACGTCGATCAATGCAATGTCCTTCTTCGGTTCTCGAGGGGGCGCCGTGGCCGTCGTTTTACAGGCTTGCGCCCGCCAGGTTTGGGCCAGAGGTCGTTTTCACTAAACCACGTTTTGCTAAAGGGGGGTCTGTCCATCCCCGAAAGGGGTCCCGAGGGAAGCAGGTCCCACCGTGTTCGGGCTCCCATGGTGATCTTTTTTATTCGTTGTTTTGCCGATCGGCGCGGGCCCTCGCCCCCCCCCCTCCCCCCCCACCGTGGAGTAGATCTTGGCTGTTTCTTGGCGCCTGTTTCGAGCGGGCGGAGCCTCCCCCCGTAGGTCGCACTGCTGCAAACAGCCGCACTAAGCAGAGGTCCAGAGCAGGACCCCTCCCTCCCTCCCCTTCCGCTCACCGTCGAAACGCCGAACAAGAAAACGCTCCCACGCGCGCATGCTTTTCGCCCTGCTCGGGCTCCCCGGGGCCCTCCCTCGGGGCCCCGGGGCCGTGAGACAATTGCCGAATCTGTGGGAAGCTGGCCTCGGGGAGAGCCTCGGGGCGCCCAGGACCCGCTGCCCTCGAGCAAGACTGAAGTCGGGCACGTCCCTCTACAGCGGGAAGATTCAAGAGAGTAAGAAAATAGTCTGGGGACGATTTTTCCCCAATCAGAGCTTGCCTCTGTAGGGGTCCTGGCGCATTCATATGGTTAGGTTAGGTTTGCCGCCGATTTTCGCCGCACGCCCGGGTGCCCGGGGGTGCCCGGGGGTGCCCGGGAGTGAGGTTGGCCGCGATTTTCGCTGCACGCCCGAGTGCCCGGGGGTGCCTGGGTGCCCCAGGGGTGCCCTGTAGCCCAATAGCCTTATAGCCTTACAACTCTATAGCCCCATAGCTCTATAGCCCTATAGCTCAATAGCCCCATAGCCCTATAGCCCCCTAGCCCTAATTATAGCCCTGATTTTGGTTTTTCTCTGGTATCATTTGGCTATGTTTGCGTATGTTTTGTGCATGTTTTGACCATCTTTTATTTTTCCTCCAAGATCCCCCTGTAGGAGGACACGCCCGACCTAAAGCGAGACCCGCCGAGGTGTCGTGCCTCCTGGACGAGGTGGAGAGGCTGCAGCGGGAGCTGCGCGGCGCCCTCGCGGGCGCGGCGCCCGGCGCGGGCGGGCACGCGCCGCCCGTGGCCGCGGGCGCGCCGCCCTGCGCGCCGCGAGCGGGCTGCGACGGTCAAGTGATGCGCCCACTTTCCACCACCACTACCATAGGTAGGAGGAGGAGGGGGAGGGGGAGGAGGAGGAGGAGGAGGAGGAGGAGGAGGAGGAGGAGGAGGAGGAGGAGGAGGAGGAGGAGGAGGAGGAGCACCTCCTCATCCCCCCTTCTCCCCCGTCCTACTTATGGTAGTGGTGGTGAAAAAAATGCCCATCATCAAGGGGGCGTCCACGGCGGCTGCGGGTCGGCGCCGACGAGCTCGCACGCGCCGCCCTGCTCGCCCCCCGCCCTCGCTGGCTCGCCGGGCGCAGGCTGCGACGGCCCAGAAGGACCCAGCTGGGGGCGGAAAATCGGGAGACCGAAGACTGGCAGCGGTTCTTGCCCGTGTAGGTTGCAGGGTTCGCTGTCGGCCCCCCCGCGGGCCTCGTCCGCTTGTGGCGAGGAGCGCCTGCCCGACTGCGGTCGCGGCCGGTCTGGGGCACCGCGTGCTGCTAGGCCTCGTCATCGCGTGTCTGCCGTCTCCATTTATCGACTCCACGTAAGAGTGATTTTTCGCCGGAGTGACCTTTGGTGCGGGCCCAATGGGCCCCCCGATCGCCGAACGCGATGCGGTATTAGCGTCTTGCGCGCTCGTGTGTGGTCCCCCGGCGGCCCCCAATGAACCGCGCACCAAAGGCCACTCTTACCCAGGGTCACTCTTGCGCGTAGTCGAATTTAGGTGCCCACACGGCCCACACCACGCCGCGGAAGAGAAATTCCCTGACCATGAAGCTGTCCAGGCAGGGTCTGCAGCGGCAAGATGAGGGCCGCCTGCGGAGGCTCGCCGGGAGCGTGGCGTTTGAGCTCGTGGTCGCCGCGGCGATCGTCGCGAACGGGCTGTTCATTGCCGCAGAGGCCGAGTACAACGGCTTCGAGATAGCAGCAGATATCGGGTACGCGGGTGCGGAGACTCCCTCCGCCGAGGAGGTATGGCCGGATGCCGAGTTGGTGTTCAGAGCCGCGTACTGGTGCTTCGGTGTGTTCTTCACGATCGAGATCCTGATCAAGATCGCGGGGGAACGCGGTGAGTTTACACGCAACGCATGGAACTGGATCGATTTGGTTCTCGTTCTGTCCTGGATTTTCAGTTTAGTCTTCAACTCCAGCATCAATCCCCAGATCTTCCGGAATATCCGTCTGATACGGGTGTTTCGGATAGCCCGTCTTCTGAGGTTTATGCGCGGTGACATGTCGGACAGCTCTTTTATCATGGTGACAGCTCTCCAAAGTTGCGTGATCACTGCCGTATGGGCCGTCCTGCTATTCTTTGTAATTCATTGTGCGCTGGCTCTCGTTATAAACGAGGCCCTCGTGGAGTTGTACTTCTTTTCTGAAACCACTGACGACGTTGCCAAAGAAGACTTGTTCGTATATTTTGGATCTTTCTCGCGCTCATTCCTCACCATGTTCGAGCTAACGTTCGCCAATTGGGTAGCTCCTACCAGAGTGTTGATGGAGAACGTCGGTGAGGCGTTTGTGTATTATGCCATCCTGCACAAATGCATCGTCGGGATCGCTGTAGCAGGAGTTGTCGGGGCAGTCTTTATCCATGAGACGTTGCAGGTGGTTCAGCAGGATGATGCAATCTTGGTGCGACAAGCGTTGCGACGAGAGAAGGCTCACGCCACGAAGATGCAAGCCCTCTTCGCCGAGTTCGATCAGGATTGCAGCGGTACCGTCACCAAGGATGAGTTCAATGATATATGCCGCAACGAGTGGGTGCAGATCTGGCTTCGCGCCCAGGAGATCAAGGTCCAAGATGCCTCGAGCTTGTTTGAGCTAATCGACAACGGAGACGGGCATCTAACAGCTGAAGAGCTCGTCAAGGGAACGTCCGCGTTGAAGGGCACATCCGCAATCGTGACCATACTGCGCGATCTCCGCCAGACCCGCCAGTACGTGCGCGATATCAAAGATGAGCTGCTGCTTAACCACCGCGACGTCAAAGCACAGCGCACGTGGCATTTGTGATGCAGCTCACCAGGATGATGATGCGGCTGGGGGCTGGTGGCTTACGGGAAAGGGGGAGGCCTTCAGAGATGAGGATTTCCCGCGACACGCCGCGCAGGACGCCGCTTTGTGTGCGTGTGTGTTTGTGTGTGTTGTTCTGTGTGTTCAAGCTGTGGGGGCTAAAGGTGCCACTCCAGACAGAGCACTTAATACTAGATTGCGCTTTGCTGTGTTGCGCTTCTCTGCGCATTCCCCGGAGGCACTTCGCTGCCCATATTCGCTGCTCACACATAAAACAAATGCCTTCAGGGGATCGTTCGAACTTGGAGCACGCGGCGCAAACGCCTGCGGCCGCTTTGGACGGCCGTGGGAATATAAAGAGTCTAGCCCTGAGCCTTGCCTTCTTGGACCAGTGGCAAGCTATTCTTAAGTCGGGCCTGTCCCTTTACAGGAGGAAGATCTCAAAATAGTCAAAAATAACCAGGGGACGATTTTTGTTTACCATGGCTGACGATGTTTGGAGTATTTTTTGGGTATTTTCAATTTGTCACCCAACATCCGCCTGTAGGGGGACAGGCCCGATCTAGGACTATTCACGCGTCGTGGTTCCCCACCCCGCCAGCCCATCCAGAAATGCTGCCCGCGAGGGTTGACCGGGCATGGGAGGAAAAGACACATGCAGTGAACCAGTGCAGGCAGCCATGGTGAACGGAGTAGGCGGAGGAGGAGGAGGGGGGGAGGAGGACGAGGATGTAGACGACGAGGAGGCGAGGAGGAGGAACAGGAGGAGGAGGAGAAGGAGGAGGAGGAGGAGGAGGATGAGTAAGGAGAGGAAGAGGAGGACACGTACGAAGAGGACAATGAGGGCAAGGACGAGGAGGAGGACGAAGACGACGACGAGGTGGAGCACGTTAAAGCGGGCGAGAACGAAACGGATGACGAGGAGGAGGAGGAGGAGGAGGAGGAGGAGGAGGAAGAGGAGAGGACGAGGTGGACGAGGCCGAGGAGGACGAGAATGAGGCCGAGGACTTTTGCAGTCAGCTGGGGTCTTCATGAGGCCCTCTTTGGGTCCTCTTGGGGCTCTCTCGGGGCCCTCTTGGGGCCTTCTTGGGTTTCTTTCGTGTGGGGTGTTGGGGTCTCTTGGAGCTCTCTTGGGGCCCTCTTGGGAGCCCTGCAGGTCCTCCTGGGGCCATCTTGGAGGCCATCGACTAAAAGGGGGCGGGGGTCCTCCAACTAGGTCTCCCCTCCTGGGGCACTCACAATCGCCTCTTGGAGCTCTCTTGGGGCCCTCTTGGGGCCGTCAGGGAGAGCCTCTATTTGGCCATCTTGGAGCAACCTGAGGCATTAAAAGCGCATCGGCAGCAAAAAGGCGAGAAGGCACACATCATTGGTTTGCCTCAGGATTGTAAAGGATTTTGGCCTCTTGGGGGGGTCCCGAGGGGGCTCCGATAGCACATGGAACCGTCTTGCAGTATTGCGAAGGCCTTGCGGCTGGTGCCGGCGACCCTGATGGGAGACGACGGCGACGACGGCGGCGGCGGCGACGACGACGACGCTGACGTTGGCCAGAGCTCTCAGGGATGCTTCTTGGGGTCTGTTCGGAAGGCTCACGTGGAGCCTCTCGGGAACCTCTTGGGGCCTCGTGGGAGCCTCTCGGGGCCGAGGGCTCGAAATGTCCGTCCGGGTCCCCCGTCTGAGACCGCTTTGGAACCGTCTTGGGGGCCTCATGGGCCGTCTTGGAAGCGTTTTGGGCTGTCTTGGGGTCCTCTCGGACTGTTTTGGGGTCCTCTTGGAGGCCTTTTCGGCCGCCTTGGGGAGATCATGGGGGCCTCTTGCGCCGTCTTTGAGTGGTGGGAAGTGGAAACAGCGTGAACGCCCAATCTTAACAAAAAACAATGGGAAATTAATGAACTTGATGTCTTGGGGCCCTCTGGGAGTGCTCTTGGGGCGTCCTGGAGGCCTCCTGGGCAGTCTGGAGTGCGTGAACGCGTTTTGGACCGATCGTTTGGCGATTGGGGACCCCCTTGGACCGTCTTGGGGGCCGCTTGGGGCACTCTTGGCCTGTCTTGGTATTTTCTGATGCCCCAGGGCCTCCAGTCGCCCCCCTTTGGATGGAAAAATCCCCGTCCTGTCCCTGCCTGACTTTCTGCTTCCTGGACAACGTGGTCAATGAGGCTCCCTGAGCTATCAGACGCAAGAGTCGATGAGCGAGCGGTGGCAGGAGGAATGGGCAGAGAACGGTGGAGGCTGCTATCTACCGGGATCCTGAGTTTCAGCCTAAGAAGGGTGTTACAGGTAATGGAGGGTCGGAGGAGCAGCCAGCGTCGCCGCTGAGACTGACTCCTCTTCCTCACCGGGACGGGCAATTGGTGTTTTTCCTTTGGCCGCTTCATCTTGGGCCAAAGCGGTGCCGGCACACTGACCTGGACGTGAAGTTCTGGGGCAGCCCTTCCCTAATGCCAGAGGCCGTACAAGCTTCGGCCATAATTCGTCGGTAGTGGTATCGTCGCTCCTCCTCCTCTTCCTCCTCCTTCTCTCCTCCCCCCAGTCCTCCACCCTCCCTGTCATCCATTTGGTGTTATTTCCCATTTCTCATTGCTTGTAGCATAGACACGATAGACGGCGCAGCCGATCCGCCCGATGTTGTGCGATGCTCGCAGTGTTTCACCTACCACGAGGCAAGATCAACGAGAGCATGGAGTGCCAGCCGCTGGAGCTGGGCCTCAAGTGCACGCTGTGACTGCATCTGCACCGTGAAATGGCACCGATGAGTGTAAATACACATGGCTGCAATGTACGATGCCCCTCGTTTTAAACACAGTCGGCTTGTCCCAGCCATGGCCGGTTCTACGCAGTACGCGCGTAAGTTGTTCTGGTGCTAGGCCAGTGTAGGGTTTCCTGACGCCTATTCATATAAATGGCTGGTAGTGCCATCGAGGAAGCCGTCACAAAGCATTTGCCCAACCATCCTGCGTGTTTGGTCCTCGGTTTGAAAAAAAACGGTGCCGGCAAACTAGCATAATCAAGATGGGCGTGGGCTTGGTGCTGCCACTCTCCCCGCGCTCCCTAAGCTCCTAATTTGGCAGAGCTATGATGCCTTGCTTTGCCTGCTATGCCTCCTGCACCGCACGGCACAGCACTATGTCAAGAGAGACAACAAATGCATCGGTGCCGTCCTGCAGTCGGCACGCAGAGCAGACAGGGCACCGAGCACGGAAGACACCCATGGCCCCCAACAGCATAGATATGCAAACATTGGTTATGTCTTACGCTGCCTTGCCTACTCTACTGTGGACTCCTAGAACCCGGATGTCGCAACGCGCCCTCGGAAGCAACGATCATGTCACGAGTGTCCGCTCCTGTTCTTCCACGCTCCTCCTCTCCCGCAGCGGCGATGTCAAATCGAGCGCCGCAAGGATGTCTCAGCCTCCGGCCTTGGAGGAACGGGTGAGGCAGGGGCCCCAAACAGTTCAGATGGAACAGATCAAGAATTTAGTGGCGACACCCACGCAACTTCATCATCGTGCTCGCGGTGCGCGAATGCCTGGTCACAAGAAGTTAGTGGTGACACCCACGCAACTTCATCATAATGCTCGCGGTCCACGAATGCCTGGTCACCTCAAGGCCCGCTGTCGTCGCTCAAGGGACGGGCGGAAGTGGAAGAGGAGGAAGGAGAAGATCAAGCAGACCCAAAGCAAGGCAGAATTTGCAGAATTTCGGCTGCTCCGAGTTCTTGCCCTTGTCCTTGCCTTTGGTCCGCCCTCCTCCACGGGGCGCGCCGGCCTTGGCCTTTGCGCCGGGCTTCAACGGCTGACCGCCGCCCTTGCCAGCCACTCTGAAGAAGGCGATCTGAGCCTCCGGCGACGCGAGCTTCGCCTGCACTTGCTTGCCCAGCCCCGCACGAGCTGCCGGTTGCTCATGCGGAGCCTGAAGCCCGCGTCGGCTTCGGCCATCTTGCCCACCAGCGTGCGAGCTGGATGGTGGGGCCTCGGGCAACGGAGCCAAGGCGTTGCAACCTGGTGAGATCAAGCTCCCACCGCTGCAGCTCGACGTACACATGGTTCATTTCTAAGTATTCGAACGTTATTTGATTTTTTTTGGGGGCCAAGATCCTGTCATTTCTAATTGTTCTATCCTGGGCCTCTTCCTGGCCACTAGGGGGCCAGGAACAATTAGAAACGAACACGAATAGAAATGAGCACGATTAGCCGTAGCCATTTTGGCTCAAGGCTATGAACCGCCCGACGACCGCGAGTCGGCTTCGGTCGGCGACTTCTGAGCGCGAGGGGATTCGCGCTTTGAGGCCAAAGCAACTGACAACTGTCAACAATCGAGTTTCGCGCGCATGGGAGCAGACGGGTACCCAGGCGCGTTGTGGGCGTGTGCGTGCGGCACAACCGACGACCACCCGTGGAGGACCTGGTGCCGAGGCTGTGGCAAGGCGGCCCCCAGGACGTCATCGGTGGTTACGTACCAGTGGCAACAGAACAAACGCAAGCGGACGCCGAATCAGCAGGGCAAGCAGCAGGGCCAGCGGCAGACACAATGGTGGACGCAGCCGAGGGCCCAGGGCTGGTGGACGCAGCCAGGGGAGTGGCCAGCGCTGGCGGCAGCCCCGAGGCCAAGGGCAGCGGCCCAGGCGCCGGCAGCGAACCACGTCGAGGACCTGGCGCGGCTCTGCGAGAAGCTCCACAAGGAAGGCGTGGTGGACCAGGAGGTGTTGGCAGCCGTGCAGGGAGCCAAGGCCAAGGCGGCCCAGGCAGCTGAGGCGGCCAAGCCAGACAAGGGCTTGGATGACCAGCTGCGTGCGGTGCAGTGCAAGATCACGCACAAGGAGCGCACGGTGGCCAGAGCTGCCGAGCACGTGGAAGAGACGCGCAAGGAGCTGGCCGACGCCCAGGCCAACTTCAAGGCGGCAGAGCAGGCGGCACAGGAGCGGGCCGACGAGCTGCGCGCCCTCACCGAGAAGCGGGTGGTGCTGCTGCAGCAGATGTCGGCCAAGGCGTCGGAGATCACCGACAGGGCGAAGGAGGATTCTGAGTTCATGCAGGCGTACAATGAGCTCAAAGATGCCCAGTGGAAGGCCCGCGAGAGCGAGCGGGCCCTGCGGGAGAAGTACAAGGACCACTTCGCCAGCGTCCCAGCGCCAGGGGGCCCACTAGCGGAGCCTGAGGCCACGGACCCGATGGACCTCGATGCCGAAGCGCAGGAGAAGTTCTTCGAGGACTGGTGCAAGGGCGTCGGCATCGACAAGGACGTCATGGCGCAGAACATGGGCGACAACCTTTCTGTGGCTGATCGTGTGCGTAAGCTCTGCGAGTGCGCACCCGCTGGGGCAGCCAAGCGTCCACGGCGTGCCTGACTGCGCAGGCCAGCCGTGGGCTGAAGAGGAGTGCGGGGGTCATGAGTGCCCACGCGAGGCGCTACCTGTGGGTCATCCTAGAACGCAAGTCCCAGCCCCCAGGGGCACCCGCGAGGTAAACAGCGCGAGGGGCTGGGCTCAGTCGCCAAGGATTGTGATGGCACCTGCCCCCTGGTGCACCCACAGGGTAAACAGCGCGCGGGGCAGGCCCGCCTCGACGCGAACACATGGAGGAGGTGCTACCGCAGCGCATGCTGAACAGGGCAGGCGCAAACGAAGACGAGGCAAGCTTTCGAAGGGGATTGAGATCTACACCGCCAACTGCAACACGTGGGCCAAGGGCATCGCGTTCGTTGACGAGTACATCACCAAGCCGAGCTGCATCCTGGGCGAGGAGCACAGGCTGGACGACAAATGGAAGGAGGAGGTGCAGGCAGCGACCTGCAAGCGAGCATGGGCGATTGCGATGGCGCCCAGTGCGACGGGAGCTCGTGGGGGCCGCAGCGCTGGGACTTACATCGCGGTGCCCAAGTCCATCGGCCTCACCTACGCATACGGCCAGCAGGAGCGGGTCTGCTCACCCACAGGCACGCGAGGGCGCATATGTGCGGCCCGATGCCCGTTGTGGGGTACAGGAGGCGTGCTGCTGGTCTCGGCATACATGTGGACAGGCGAAGGGCTGTCTGAACGCAGCCTGCAGATCCTGGACCGCATTGGCGAGCTCATAGAGATGCACGCCGTCCCCTGGATTCTTGGCATGGCCGTGCAGATGGATACCCGCACCTTGCACGAGTCGGGCTGGCTCCAAGACGTGGGAGGAGTGCTCCACACTACTGGAAGGTTACATGCGACAGCATCGGGGGAGGACGTGAGATCGACTACGTCGTGGTCGCCAAGGGCCTCAGCCCTGCCCTCAGCCAGGCAGAGAGGGTGGGGGACAGTGAGGTCACCCCGCACTGGCCAGTGCAGATGCGCTGCCTGAAGCAGCCCAGGGAGGCCAAGGTGCTGCGCTTCATCAAGCCGCGTGCCTCCCCCATGGCGCTGCCAGTCGGGTGTGCGCCGCAGCCGCAGCAGTGGCCGTCGTGGCCGATCAACCACGCGGGCAGACTTGACCATGGGGGACCTGGACAACTACTGGCGCCAGGTCTCGCGCACGGCAGAGGAGGAGCTCATGGGCATATGCCAGATCCCAGAGGAGGAGCGCCCGCGGTACCGCGGCCGAGGCGATGCGCCGAAGACAGTGCTCACGCCGCTCCTGGGCCCCAAGGCGAGGGATGGCGCAGGGCAGGCGGTGGGGGCCACGGCCTGGCGCTGGGCGGCCAACAAGATCGGCAGCCACATATACGTGGCTCAAGCAGCCAGGGCGAAGCGCCCAGACCCAATCCGAGTGGCATGGCTACGCGAGTGCCTCAACAAGGCGTTGCACCGAGGGCGACACCGCCTGCGGCAGCTCAGGGCCACGGGACAGTGGCTGGACCACCTCCTCTTCGACGTCGAGCACTGGAGGCTGCGCGAGGATGGCGCTGAGGAGCGGCTCACCGCAGTCATGGAGATACGACGATGGCTCCTTAAGCAGGCCAACAAGATAGTGAGTGCGGTGGCTCAGGAGAGGGCCAAAGCGTGGAGGGGTCGCCTCAAGGATGGCAGCAAGGGTGCAGCAGGCTTCCTGCACCGCATGGCACGCTGGCGCCATGCCGAGCGGCCCCCCGCGCCCATTGCGAACTACAAGAAGGACGAAATTGAGTTGCTTGACGGGCAGACGCTGGTGGATGGGCATGCCCACCAGTGGTACCAGCTCTGGGCATCGCACGGGGCCGACAGCAGGGGAGAGCATGACCGACCTTGGGAAGGACGAGTCTTCCCTGCACCACTCGTCAGAGTATTGGCCGATCGGTTCAGGGAGGCAGCCAGGCTGTTCAAGACGCGCATTGGCATAGGCCCGGACTGGTGGCACCCGAGATGGTGGACGTGGCTATCGTCGGAAGGCATCCAGGCACTGGTCGACCTCGCAGAGTACATACTCCGCCATCTTCATTGGCCCACCCAGGTAGAGCTGCTGGCCTATTTCCTGGTGCCGAAGCCGCACGAGGATGGGCGACGCCCGCTGGTCCTCTTGTGCTCCCTGGTTAGAGTGGTGGAAACGTTGATGGCAGATGAGTATCGCAAATGGGAAGAGATAGTTGCACGGCCCTATGACTGGGCTAGCAGAGGCAAAGGTGCTGAGGGCGCGATGTGGGACCTCATGCTCAGGGACGAGAGCTGCCCAGAGGACCACATCAACGCAGCAGTGGTGAAGGACTTGTCCAAGGCGTTCGAGCACGTCACCATGAGGCGCCTGTGGGAGCACGGGCGCAAGCTGGAGATGCCAGAGCAGGTGCTCCACTTCATGATCTCGATCTTCACTATGGAGAGGGTGGTCACGCTGGATGGTATGGTGGCTTCTACACGGATGCGAACGTGGTCGGCAGCGGCTGCAGGCAGTCGTGGTGGTATACGGGCGCTCAAGTGCTTCACCATCATCTTGTTGGACATGGTCAACGCCAGGCCGTGCCTGGATGGGGGCCAAGAGGTGCGTCAAGCTCTACGTCGACGACGCCACGCTCCACCTGCAGGGCGAGCGGGAGGCGGTGGTGCACGAGGCGAAGGGGTCTGCGATGGCATGCATTCAATCAGCCGGGGCAGAAGGCCTCCCTCTGTCGCTTCACCACGCACAAGAACGGCGTCACAAAGAAGGGCAAGAGCTATGTCTACACGGCAGACAAGCAGGCTAAGGCCAAGTTCAAGCTCTGGGCGAAGGACTGGGGCCTGGAGATCCAAGATGAGGGCGTGCAGCTGGGCGTGGACTTCACGGGCGGTGTTGTTGCACAGCGGCGGCCCAAGCAGCGGGAGCGTGTAGGGGTCATGGTCACGAGGGGGACCAAGCTGAGCATCCTTAAGAAGCAGGGCGCCAGCTTTGGCACGGCCAAGGTAGCCAAGCTTGGCTTCTTGCCGTCCATACGCTACGGGGTGGCCTGTATTGGAGCGCCGCCGAAGCTCATCGAGAGGGCTCGCACCAACATGTCGATGGCACTGAGCGGCGAGGCCATGGGCAAGGATCGCACCTTGCGCCTGTGGCTCGAGGAAGCCGATCCAGCCGTGAGCCTCACCATTCGGCCAGTGGTGAAGT
The DNA here is from genome assembly GCA_963575745.1 of Prorocentrum cordatum. Classification (NCBI taxonomy): domain Eukaryota; class Dinophyceae; order Prorocentrales; family Prorocentraceae; genus Prorocentrum; species Prorocentrum cordatum. The sequence continues at coordinate 197,675 of CAUYUJ010015952.1, forward strand.
GGGCAGAGGTGGTATGGAGTCGGGCCATGGACGAGGATGCTATGGTCGCGGCATGGAGGAAGGCGTCAGCGCGGCTGGCCACGACAGGCACGGTGGCATGGTCGGCAGTCAGAGACCCTGCAGAGGCAGTCTTGAGGACCCTGCGCGACCTCGGCTGGTCATGGCCTGCGCCGTGGACGCTGCTCACACCAGCGGGCGACCAGGTGTCATTGCACACGGTGGCGCCTAAGACGGTCAGGTACAAGCTGGAGAGGGCCATCGAGCGGCGGGTCCGCGCGAAGTGTGCCACAGAGAAGGGCATCGCCGAGGAGGTGCAGATGTCGTTTTTGGAGCCGGTGAGGGCGCTGCTCAAGAAGCGCAGGTGGGCTGCGCATCAAGGCGCCATCAAGGCCTACGTGGGGCAGGACTACTGCACGCAGGCCAAGCTCCAGCAGCGCGGCACGGTAGCCGACGGCATGTGCCAGCAGCGCAGGCGCGCGCTAGGCACTCAGAGGCACCGCTTCGGGCGTTGCGAGGCCCACGAGGAGAGCAGGGCCAAGCTCGCAGACAAGCATGCGGGCATCGCGCAGCGCATGGCGGGCTCAGGCGAGAGCTTGCAGCTCAACTGCGGCCTGGTGGCGCACCCCATCCATGACGTAGAGGGCGACACCCAGATCGAGCAGTACCATTCGGTCAACGCAGAGGGCGACGACGTCAGCGAGGACGACGTCGGGCCGTTCATCTCGGGGGTCTGCTTCACTGACGGCTCGGGCAAAGGCGCCACTACGCTCAAGGGCTACGGCTGGGGCTACATGTGGTTCGAGGAGCCAGCGGGCGAAGGTCAGTGCACGGCGCTTGGTGGAGCATGCGGTAGCCTGCCAGGAGTGCGAGCTGATCTGTCGGTGGGGCGTGCTGAGCTCCAGGCCATCTAGCAGGCCCTGCGCAGGGCGACGGCCCCCACCATGCTGGTCACCGATTGCGAGATGGCGGTGAGAGGCATGCGGAGGGGCCGACAGTGGTGCACGGCGCCGCAGAGGAGCAACTGCGACATCTGGATGCGCATTTGGAACGTCGTGGACGAGACCTTCCCGAACATGGATGGCCTCACGGTGGCGCATGTACGGTCGCATGGCAGAGGGCGGAACGCGTTCCACGTGCACGGCAACACGATCGCCGATGAACTGGCGGTCAAATGTGCGCAGCTGGCCATGCCGCCGCAGTGGCAAATCGACGTCTGGCAGGACCGCTGGAAGACGGTACTGCAGGTGCTGGCCTTCGTGGCAGACATGGCAGTGGAGGTCGGCGACTTCGGGGGCGTCGCGCTGCCCACCAAAGAGGAGGCACGGACACAGCGCCGACGAGAGGCCCAGTTGCGAGGACGGCAGCCCGAGGCCGACGAGGCGAGGCCTGCCACGACCTCGGCAGGGCAGGCCACGGCTACAGGAGCGACAGCTGTGGCGGCGGCAGCGGCAGCGGCAACGGCAGCAGGCGCATCGCCTGAGGATGTGGCTGCTGCAGCTGAGGGGGCTGCGAGGGTGGCGACCCAGCCAGCAGCAGCAGCCGCGGCTGCCGATGACGAGATGGAGGACGACCCCATCGAGGACCCTGACGGTCACGGTGATGCTGCAGGGCCGAGCGCGCCTGATGGCCCTGTGGCGCAAGGACGGCCGCGGGGCCCGACGATCAGGAAGCACAACTTCGTCACGGAGGACCAGCGGTACAGGTGCCTGGACTGCGGCGCGCGCTCCAAGGTGCTAGGGGCCCGAGCGGCGCAGTACAAGCGCCAGCGGTGCCTTGGAGTGCGGCAGCGAGTGATCCACGAGGGTGGCTCTGTGCATAGGAGTTGCAGCCGGGGCCGAGGCGCCGCGTCGCCTAGCTCCCAGCCGCTCGGGCCTGTAGTGCCTGCCCCTCCTGCTGCTCCTCCACCTCCTCCTGTGGGGCCAAGCTCGGGGCCAGTCAGAGCTAGTGGAAGTGTGGCCATCAGGGCCCTAGACCCAGCGCAAGGGCACCAGCTGTACCGCGCGGGGCCGTGCACATTCTGTGGCCGATGCGGGGTACGGTGCTCAGGGCGTGCTTTGCGGTCCCTAGGTGACCGCTGCCAAGGTCAGGCGGCCTCGAGACAGGTCACCTGCGCGAAGGCAAAGTTGCTCGGTGGTTGGCACCCCGCGAAGGTGGGCGTGCGCGTAGCCGAGGCAGCAGTGCGGCTCTCAGACGGTGAGGTCCGCGCCTTTTTCGGGGTGGCCTAGTGGCTGCCTGCCGCACAGCTCGCGAGCAGCCGTTGCGCCGCGAAGCATTGCCACGACAAAAAAAAATGAGCACGATTATAAATGAACGACGTGTACTCCTCCCCTCGGGCCGGGGCGGCTGGATTTCCACGGCGCTCCACTGCCTTCAGTGTGGCAGCTCCCTCCCGCAGGGTGTGCCAGGGCCCGCCTCGACGGACACCGGCGAAGACGAGCTCGCTGCCGCTCAACTGCCTGGTGTCGAGCGCCAGGGGTCTTGAAGGATTCGGGCATCGCCTGGAGCAGATAGGGCCAGTGGTGTTTGTATCCCACCCGCCTCTGCGCTCCGACCTCTTGGCGGCGAGCGAGGGGGGGGAGCGACACGGAGAAGGCCTTCTCAGAGGGCTGCGGGACTTCTCGGGAGCCCTCGCGCCTTCCGAGAAGTTTTTTGCGTCCCCGGCGAAGGCTCATAACACTTCTCAGAAGGCCCAGGGACTTCCGAGCCTTCTGAGAAGCTCCGCCCCTTCTCTCACTTCCCCCCCTCGCTCGCCGCCTAACCTCTGCACGCGGTGTCCGCGGGCAGATGCACGGCCGCTGCAGCGGGTCCACGTGCGGGCGCTCGTCGTGCGGTGCGTCCGCCGCTGCGCGCAGGCTGCACCGCCAGGCTTCGACCTGCGGGTGCACCGACGCGAAGCAGAGGGTGCTCGTGTGCGGCCACGCATCACGCTTCGACGCCCTGCTCCCTCCTGTCCAAGATATACTTGGCACCTCGTCGCACTTCAGACGGATCAGGATACAGTCAAGACGCTGAAATAAGGAACGCCTCGGGTGCGGAAGGGGCTCGCTGTTCCTTAATCTCTTCCATGGCTCCTTTTCCATCGTTCCTCGTGCACCTAGGCGCTTCTCGGGCCAAGAAGGGGCTTCGTTCCTTATTTAGCGTTCCTTCTGATAGTACCTCGACTGTAGCAGCCAAGCCTGCTGCAGTGGCAGGGCTCGCATTGCCAGCGCAGGCACCCGCAGCCGCCGCGGCGCCGAGCTTGATTCACGCCCCTGCTCCGCCTCCTCGTGGAGCTCTGGCGTGAGCAGGAGGAGGAGGAGGAGGAGAAGGAGGAGGAGGAGGAGGAGGGATCTCGATCCACGCCCCTGCTCCGCCCCCTCGTGGAGCTCTGGCGTGAGCAGGGGCATGGATAAGATGTCGTTCGCCTCCGAGGATCGGGGTCCGAGGCTCGAGTCGGAGCTTTCGCCTGGGGCCCCTGGGCCTCGCAGATCGACCTGGCTCGAGACAAGTCGCAGGAAGGTTGGGTCTGGGGCTCCAGTCGTGATGTTTTTTCGCGACCTCGGCAATGGAAGGGAAGTATATCGAGCATTGTGGAACCTTCTAGCCCCTTTCGGGTCTCTGGCGGCCAGCGGAGGCCTCCTTGTCAGGCCCCCGGAAACCGGGACACAGGTGAACCAGGACACGGAAAGCCAAGGAAGCGACATCCTCTCCTGCAAAGTCGCAGTTTTCAGCACCCGTGCATGTTTTGTTGGCTGCACTGCAGAGTTCGGGTTTGTGCCCGGGTTTAGGGGGGCCTTGCAGGCTTTTAGGGCCTGTGTCTGGGTTTGTTCTGGAAATGCTGCAGTGCAGTATTTTGTTCGTGCCGCCGTCTGGAACAAATTGTTTCGAGGGATGTTGGGTGTCAAGATTTTGCGTGTCCCGGTTTGCGGGGCCCTGACCTTGCACAGTGGCCTTCCAGAGACCTCCTGCGGCCTCCCAGGGTTAAGTCGGGCACGTCCCACTTCAGGAGGCATATTCAAAAATAGTTAAACAGATAGTGTGGGTGCGATTTTTTTACGATTTGTCCACCATTAGGGGAGCACTTTTTGGCTGCCGTTGTTCATACATGCTACGCGTACGGATCATGTATTAAAGGATGCAGGGATCTAGTTTTAACAACAACGATGAGTTCATGCGTAAATTTAATCATCAATTAATAATTAGGCATCATCATGTATGTTAAAAATCATATGTATCAAACACTGCCCTGTTTTTTTACTTTTCGTCGAAGCTCCGCCGGTCGGGGGACACGCCCGACCTGATCCCAGGCACTTCTGGAGAGGATCGGTGGTGCATCGGGCAGGGCGGGGCGGCGGAGTGCCGGGCGGAGGGCGGAGCCTGGGCCAGGAGACTGGCAGCGCTGAGAGCCGGGCGCGGCCGCCGCCGCGCGGCCGCCGCGGGCCACGGAGCGGGCACGGAGCGGGGCCGTCTTCGAGCAGGGGATCGACTGCAGCGTTAACCTGCCCCAGGATGGATCTTTTCTTGTCGGGTCCACGGGCAGGTCGTGTGACTTCTTCGCGCATCTACGCATGGTGGGCGTGTTGTTGTCGAGTCGACGTGGATGGTTGACGTATTTCTGTGGAAGGGTTGACGTGGAAATCAATTTGTTGGGGTAAATCGATTCTGTAGTCGATCCCCCGGTCGACTTCTGGAGTGGAGGGCGGGCGCTGTCGGCGCGGGCCTGGGCCTAAGGCGGGCACGTCCCTCTACAGGAGGAGAACAGTCAAGAATAGTCCGAAGATAGTCTGGGGAGGATTTTCCGACTATTTCTTTCGACCGTTTTGGACAATTATTCCCAACCTTTTTTGGTTGGGTATTCGTTTTGAATAAGGGACTGTGGTCTCCACCTTTCTTCCTCCCGCCTCCCTCCTGCCTCCTGCCTGCCTCCTCCTGTCTTGCCTGCGGGGGGCTGCGATCTGTGAAACTGTCGCCACTTTCGAGGCCTGTTAGGGGGCCCAGCACAGTGACGCCACGCGCGGACCCAAATTAGACCTCGCCATCCCTGGGGGGCTGCGATCTGTGAACCTGTCGCCACTTTCGAGGCCTGCTGGGGGGCCCAGCACAGTGACGCCACGCGCGGACCCAAATTAGACCTCGCCATCCCTGGGGGGTAATTATCATTATTCCCAACCCTCCTTGGTTGGGTATTCGTTTTGAATAAGGGACTGTGTTCTCCACCTTCCTTCCTCCCGCCTCCCTCCCTCATCCTGCGTCCTGCTCCTGCTTTATTCCCAACCCTCCTTGGTTGGGTATTCTTCGTTTTGAATAGAGCAGTGCTCTCGCGCGTCTCCTCCCGCCTCCCTCCTGCCTCCTGCTTGTCTCCTCCTGTCTTGCCTGCGGGGGGCTGCGATCTGTGAAACTGTCGCTACTTTCGAGGCCTGCTGGGGGGCCCAGCACAATGACGCCACGCGCGGACCCAAATTAGACCTCGCCATCCCTGGGGGGCTGCGATCTGCGAAACTGTCGCCACTTTCGAGGGCTGCTGGTGGGTCCTGCGACTTTAAGGGTAGCTCTTTGGGAGATGTTATATAGAATCGGGAGTATAGCTCGCGCGCCGTTGCCTTTGGCTCAAGGCACGTGCGCCCTATTTGTCCGGACGCCGCGAGTGTTCGCTTATGTGCTGGAAAGATCATTACATCGATCTTATCTTATCATATCCGTCCATTCCTCTTACTGAACAGCGTCAGTACGATACCGGACGCGATTTGCCATCCGATGTCCATGGAATCGGATGCTATTTGACTTACCATAGTCACTTTCGACTTGGTAGCGGAGCTGGCCGCACTCTCGCGTGGTCAGCTCTTGCTCTTCTTGTCCTCGCGCTACACGGCACGATCTTCGTGACCAACTACCACCCTGCGCCACCACTCCCAGTACATTTACGAGGATCAATTCAAGATTAAGAAGCAACACGAGAGGTACGACTTCTAGACAACAACATTGGTACCATATACGCTTCATCATTGCGCTACTACCAACCGCTCGGCAACGAACCAAAAACGCAGTACTTGAAGCATGGGCGGAGAGATCCGCCAGATAGAGCGCCTCGAAGACTTGACAAGGCGCTACCCCAGCGCGGCAACGCGCCTATTAACCACCCCTATCTTCACAGCCTTGGGCTGGTTATCTTCGCCATCATATGGTTCGCGCTGGGGGCAGCAATCGGACACATGCGTCGTGGAGACAACAGCACCGATGGGCAAACACATGGCCCATACTGGGACCCTCAAGGCAACGTACCTTTCCGCGAGTACGCTTATGAGGTCAACGCGTGGCTCAACGTCACAAGTGGACGTATGACGCCACAGGCCCAAGCGGCCGCCATACAACGCGGCCTGGGTGGCCTAGCGAGGACACTCGCCATGAGGGTACCACCTGACATTATAAACTATGGTGCTGACATCGATGGGGTCCACACCGACCCAGTGACCTACATCGATGAAGTTCGAGCGCCTGGAAGATGAGCGCCAGCTCACTACCGGCACACAGCTCATCGACTTTCATGTGCCTCACGGAGAACGAATCGATGTCACCCTTACCCGATTCCAAATGGCCCGACTTGAGGCACAGTCGGTGGGATTTGACCTTCCCAACTTCCAACTACTAACTACGATCCTATTTCGCGCCTTAGGCGTCGGCAACCAGCGAGCCATGCAACTCTTACAGCCACTGAATCACCAAATGCCCCGAACACAACAACAGTATGATGAGTTGCTGGAGAGGATGCGTTCGATAGGTCACCTATCAGAACGGTCTCCTGGTAATATAGGATCAGTGTTTGGATGGGGAAGGGGATCTGGTAGTGGGAATTTCTACACTACCTTAACCACTGAAGCCCAGTCTGGAAACGAACCCTCAAGCATATGGGTCGACGATCCTGGATAATCCACTGCTCTACTAGCAGGGGATCGATCACAACCAAGCTGGGCAACCAGCCCTCCCTCCAGAGAACCTCGACCACACCGTTCCTTATGGGGTGAGTCAAACCCCCAACCGACGGTGTATCCACCTACCTGGGAGACGACGATTTCGACTCCGGCACCGACACAGATACTGTATCATCAGACGGTGTTGAAGCTTTAGATTGGTCAGATATCATGAATATGGAAAATGATAATCAGCGTGCTGAACACTTGTTTTGGTTACTGCAACAGGCAAAACGGAGGTGGAGGAGGTTCGCACGAAAACCAGTGCGTCGTGTGAGGAGGAGGATACGGAGGAGTTTCAAATGAAAAGGTAAAGGCAAACGGGGTCGTCGTAGGTTGAATGGACGAGGCATCACGGCCTTCCTCCAGAAGCTCTCAGATGATCAGTATGATGAGATATTTTTTGGGGGAAAAGGCCGTGGCAAAGGCCGTAGAGATACCTCAGGCAAAGGCAAAGGTAGGCGGGGAAACCCGCGAGGTAGAGACGGCCAGGTCCTAAAGTGCCATGAGTGTGATAGTACTGACCATCTTGTGAGAGATTGTCCAGCGAAGGGAAATGGAAAGGGCAGATCGACCGAAGTCCATTTTGGCTCAAGTGAACCATTTATTGAATATCTGAGCCTCCAGGATTTTGAGGCCATGGAACAGATAGTTTACACTTGGGTTAGCTGCATGGACAACGTCGACGAGCTCGAGGCGCATGGCCATAGACTGTACGAGTACTACCTCGAGTACGTCCGCAGGTTCGTTGTCGGCAACAACGAGCTCACTCCCGTGGATCAAGGAACGCTGGGAAACCAGCCTTTATCTTTCTTCGACTGGATGTTCGGGAACCCAGGCAACATCATGGCCTACGAGAGCAGTGACGAGGACGTCACTGTAGAGGCCTCGCCTTCAGAGGTTGACCACAACCTCCAACCCCCACCCGACCTCGCGCCTGGAAACAGGCCTACCTATCCTCGAAATCACGCTGAACTTATAGAAATGGAGTCTCAAGCGCTCGTTGCGGGCGTACCAGGGGACCCATTGATGCCCCCTGGTTCGCTTGCTCCAGGCGAGTACGGACCACGCGCACTACTGCAAACCCTCATGAGGATGCACGAGATATTAACCATTGCATATCCCGAGAGTCAAGAAAGCATCGAAGCTGGTAACATGATGCTGCAGGACACTGACGCCTGCGACGACTCGGAGTTAGTGTTGGCAGCCTTGACTCTTGTTGACAGCGTGCACCCTGGGGACGTGCAGAGGCATGTGTGGTACTCCAGAGGGAGATGGCGTGAGGCCCTTGAAAGGGCCATCGCCATGCGCGGCCAGGCTCTTCCTCCGCCAGGATGGGGTCTCCAGGCGGCGGGACTACGGCCTAATCATACTGCCATGCGCAACATTGCTGGGCAGCCTGTGCTCGGCAACGAGCCTGAGCCGACAACCGCGCCGCCTACTCCGGGACAGCCAAGCGACGCTCAGACGCCGGCTACGCAGGGGAACCTGCCCGCCCCGGCTGCGCCGACGGCCGTCATCATTGGCAATTCTACATCAGAAGATGAAGAGGGTGATGGTTGCGGGTTGTGCGAGGACGAAGCCACAATCCTCATGATGGAGGTCACTGGCGAGGAAGAGGTGGACTTCGATCCTGACGAGCCTGACGCACCAACACCACCGGCACAAGTGCCAATTGCGCCGGGCTCCAGCCAGCAGGGAAACCTGCTTCTATTAGACGATCCACCTGGGATCGCGCAGGAGCCTCCGCAGGCGCCCCCGCCGGCTCCCGCTCAGGCTGCACCGGCAGCCTCTTCTGATGAGCATGCCGGAAGGTCTCGTTCCCATCCACGCCTCAGAGAAGAGCCCCATCTGCAGGCACGGCTTCCTCGTGAGTGGAGGCAAGCTGGCCCAAAAGAACACGCTCTTAGGCGAGGGGGCGAATTGCTTCCTTATAATGACCCAAGGCGTCGGAAAGGGGAACACTCGGCCTTCGGCAAGGGCAACCCCGCCTATAGAGGCGCTCAGGGTAAGTCCATACGCGGTGGCTACCAGCTTGCGACGAACATTCGTACTGGTGAGATACAAGAAGTACGAACGCAGCTGCGTAACGTCATCGCAGCACGCAAACTGTATCGGCCTCAGGCAGTTTGTGGACCAACCATGCTCAGCCGTTCCAGGAGCATAGGCCGGGATGCCCTGTAGGGCTCAACAAGGGTTTGAGCCCGAACTGAGGCCGTGCTCCTCATGAGGAGGGCCATCCACCGCTGATCCCGATGACACAAGACGAGATCGCAGAGATCAATCGTCGTCTCGGGATCACGGTTCACACGAGGCCGAAGGCCGAGGAGGTTAAGCCTCCTCCGGTTCCAAGGGGACTGGTGCCCATGACCCAGGAGGGAAAGGATGCGCTCTGCAACCTTCCTGGAATGCGAGGAAACTCGCCCAGCGTTTCCAGCCAGTCCCAACGGCCAGAACCGACAGCCAACGATGGCCAGAAGGCCCAGCGAGTTGCTGCAGATGAGGAACGTATACGAATAGCAGAGGAACGCACACGCGAGGCAACTCGCCAGATGCTGATGGGTTCCCAAAAGATATACATGAAGGGGGCGAAGAAGCCCCCACTCCCACTCCAACCGAAGGCTAAGAGCGAAACTCCAGCACCGAAGTCGCCTTCGGGGGTGAGACCGAAAACAACAGCACGCTCTGAGGATCCTGGGTCAGATGTGCAGATGGAGGTGCCTCGCTCTAACGCGCCGAGATCACCGACTGGAGCAACTCCAGCACAAGGACCCGATCCCAAGCAGCAATCTCAGGACCCTGTGGAGGTACGGAGACGCCCGCCTAGTCGCAGCGGATCTATCGCCAGTAAGGCTAAGGCTTTCGAGCGTACAGGGTACGCCCCTGCGCCAGCCTCACCTGTGGCTGCACGCTCCAAAAGGTCCGATGAAGGTGCTCTGTCTAGGGGTACCTGGGTGCCGACGATTAGGGGCAGCGCCAGTCGAGAGTCACCGCGGGGAAACCCGCCAGGCGCTGCCGCTGCAGCTTCCTCCTCTTCAGGAGCCGCAGCCTCTTCGGCGACAGAGGCTCCTGTGCGGGGAAACCCGCCCGAGGATCAGCTGCACCACCCAGGAGACACGTCCTTCACCAGTGGGAGTCAGAACGTGATCAGGGATAGACTTGCTCTGCGGAAGCTCCCACCGATACGTTCGGTGGATGAGGACTTCATGAGAATATGCAGGCAAGAAAACATTATCCCGAGTAAGAATCACACCCTCAAGCAACTGAGTAAAGCTCTCAGTAGGATATGCAGACACGCGCCTGACAAGCCACACAATCCTGTGTGGAGCCTGAATACATTCGATGATCCTGATGGTTGGATTAACCTCGTAGAGCTCGTAAATGAGTATCCGTGGCACCGCGGACGAACGAGACATGATGGGTACAATCCCAAACATGACGAGGCCAAAGTCATCACCGCGAACCTATACGGCCGAACGGTGGACCAGCTGGCTGCCATCATGATGGAGATTGTTCATGTCCGCGAACCAGACGGTGAAGAGAAACAACGCCTTCAGTTCAAGGTATTAGTGCGGGATTCTGGCAAGCCCGACATCTTCATCCGTGCCTCTCAAGGGCGCTCGTGGACGCTGAAGGCTCCATGGTCGTTGCACAAGTATATTGTACTACGCGACAACCCTGCCGGGAGACCGGCCCCATGCCCCGAGGTCGCCATGCGTGGCACTCGATGGAATGCCTTTGAAGGTATTATGTGGTATGGCCTTTCCTGTCGTTCCGAACACAACTCGAAGAAAAAGGGGACAGGCCGGTCACGCATCCACTTTGCGCCGACGGTCCGCCGTCGCAATGTGAACAGTGGGTGGGGCCCTGATTCCAACATCATCATCTTTGTGGACTGGCATAAGGCCTTGAAGGATGGAATAAAATTTTGTTGGTCTGTGAATGGAGTCTTTTTTATCCGAGGGAAATGATGGTATCATCGAACCGTACTACATTTCCCACGTGGAAGACCTTGCCACGGGGAAGCAATGGCGCAATCCAGACTATCTGGGTAATCGTACGGCACGCGTCTCCACCGCCATAATGACGGCCCCTGGTAGGTGGGCTGACGTAGGCAGTGCTAGTGTCAAGTACCAGTGGTCTCGCGACCAAGAGGGCGTCGACCCTCCTAGGGTTTACGTTCACAGAGAAGTTGGGGACCACTACAGCCCTGCCACGCTGGGAAACCAGCCCGAAGTCCACCAGATCTTTATGGCCACCGAGAGCGAGGCCGGAAGCGCGGCTCGAAGCCGCGCTGCAAGCCAGGGGCCTAGTGCCATATCTTGGCAGGCCATCAGCACCTCGGATCTGGACCAGATCGCGGCCGGGTGGAGCAATTGGCGGATAGATTATATCAGCAAGACCCCTGGGCCGCTGGCCAGGGAGCCATGTCCGCCATGGCGACGCGTAATCGTCAGGCCATGCAGGGAAACCTGCCCATAAATGGACTCCGGAATGAGATGCCTGAGCCGCAGGGAGACCCACAGACGTTCGGCCGCATCTTTGGAGAGCCTGCTCGATTCGAGCAGATGCATGGTAGCCCCTCGCATAGTATGCACACACCGAGGGGCATGACCCCAATGGCGACGCCACCTGCACAGTCTCCGTTCGGGACTCCTGGTCGCCCTGCCACGAGTGGCACCCTCATGGAGAGGATCGCAGCGGCCAGGGCCGAGCATGGCACAGCTCTCCTGGACATGATGCCGCCCGGCGCTCCAACGAGTCAGCAGGGAAACCTGCCCGGCACTCCAATCCATCATCGACCGTTTGCTGGACAAACCACAGTCGCTGGTGCGCCTGATGACTACCGTGCAAGGGTGGCGGCTGCTGTGCAACAGGTGCAGAGTCACAACCTGCCTCGCCCGAGTGGCCAGAGGTGGAGGCCGGCCTGGTCCTGGGAGCCTGAGGGCCCCAATCCAAGGGGCCCTGCTCGGCAACGAGCCTTTATCCCAGCCTTCAATGCTCACCCGAGCATGGCCCAAGGCCAGAGACCATCGCCAGCGCGCATGAATCCGCCGCTGTACCATGATGGGTCCAGAGTTCCGAACAAGTTTGTTCGCGAGATGGCGGATCAATTCCACAGCCTCACAAACGTGCGCTGTAGCGATCAGTCCATGCATCCGCACGTGGCCTTTATGCCTGCGCCGACGACGCCAGATGTGGCTGTCCAGCCTACTGCCCATTCGATATCGTCTGGCAGTAGAGGTGTGCCTGATTATATCAGGCAGACATACCACACCCAACAGGCATGCTTTCGGCGCAGACAGGCCGTGCAGAACGTGCGCGATCAGTCACGCGCAGCCGCGCTTGAGGTTGTGAGGAACAGAGGCTCACCCATGCGAGGAAACTCGCCCGCTGTGACGCCTACAGCCTCCGCGTCAGCAGCTCCTCCAGTTGTGGCTGCCGGAGTGCAGGAGGTGCTGGATCCATCAGGGGGTCCTCCAGCGACCTTCATGCCCTCCGAGACGGTCCTGGAGATGCAGCGGCGGGTATATCCCAGAGCAGCAGATGTGGAAGTTTTCACTGGGATGGAAGATGCCTGCGCGGTATGCCTCGAAGAATTTCAGCCCAGGGAGAGCGTTTGCCGTTTGAGATGCAATCACTTATTCCATGAGGAGTGCTGGCATTCAAATGTGGTGGGCCATGTTGCAAACCAGCGCGAGGGAGACCCTCAGCAACCACCATGTGCTATCTGCCGAGCGCCTGGCATCATAGCGTCATCATTCCCATGGACCGGCTCCTACACTCAGGCTCCTGAGCAAGCAGCGAGGGAGCTGCGGGAGTTGAGGAGCATGGTGGAGGAGATGACAGCCAGGATGCTAGACAGGAAGACAGCTCAGCCCCAGCAGCAGGGACACCTGCCGGAGGAGGTGAGGCCGCCGATGGAGACGGGATACTTCGATCAGCTTATCCCGATGACGGCGCCTCAGCAGGGAAACCTGCCTAACACCCCACAGGTGTCTCCTCAAATGTCTCCCCAGAGTGGGGGCGGGGCAGAGCTGGCACTGGACCCTGAGCAGCTGCGTGAGTTGCGTGTTCGGCATTTCCAGACCCAAGTGGATAATGCGCACACAACCTTTATGCTGGACGCCGACAATCCTGAGACTGAGAGTGCGTCGTTTGACCTCTCAGACTCCTCAGTGGCAACAGAAGCAACAGCAGCCAGGGCCGTCGATTTCACAGCGACGAACGAGGAGTTCGATGAGTGGTTGCAGTACAGGGATCACCTCACGAATGAGGGGTTGCAGGACATCACCCTTCACTCGTATCTGACGCTGACGAGACGCACTACCCGCGAGCAGTATACGAGCATACGTGATGAGTATGCCAACTGGCGGGAGGAGCGTGGCGCTCATGCTCAGAACGTGTCGTACTTCCAGTACATCGACCTGGCACGCATGGCCGAAGGCAGGCCGGGTGCCAGCGTAGCGCGGGGAAACCCGCCAGGGAGTGCGACCGAATCGCGGGGAAACCCGCCAGATGGCACAGCTGGCACTTCAGAAACAGTGCGCATCAAGCATCCGAGTAAGACTTTCTTGGAGGATGGTGGAAACTCTATCCTCATCGATGTGGGCTCGAAGATTAACATAATGGGAGAAAACACGAGCCGCAAGTTTGTCCAGGCTGCTGAGGCACATGGCCGTTCTTGCACGTTCGAACCCCGTTCTCGTCTGAACATCAACGGGGTGGGCGAAGGGTCGGCCCCAGCGGATACCGTAGGCACCTTCAGTATTGCCTGCGAGTGCCAGGGCTCGACCCAGCTCGATTCGTACAAGACGAACATTGTGTCAGGCTGTGGCAATGACCTGCCAGCCATCCGAGGCCTCGATAGTACGCAGGACAAGCGCACTATTATTGTGCTCGAACGAGGCCAGGAGAAGTTGATATTCCCTGGGAAGGGACAGGTCAAGATGGAGCTCCCCGAGGGCTCCAAGATCATGCCGACGACGAAGCTGCCATCAGGGCATCTGTCGATCAGGTGTGATCGATTTGGAGCTGCGGGCCAACCCGCCTCGAGCTCAAGCAGCACGTCATTTCAGACGGTGCTGACGGGCGAGCCGACCCCGGCGCAGGAGCGCGAACAGTTGCAGGGAAACCTGCCTCAGGGGTTGATGGGGGCGCTCGCCAAAGCTATGATGAGAGGCGATAGCATCGGCGATCTTGAGACGTTCGATTGCTTCGTAGCCAGGACACTGGCCCAGCATGGTGGAAGTGTACCCATGGACGCTGTGCGATCCCGCCGGTAGATAGTGATGGGGTACACGAACCGTGAGCTGCAGACAGTCAGTGACGCAAGGTCCAAGGGCGTGCTGAAGCAGCTGATGGATAATCCATCCATGCTGGCGGCATCTGCGGAGCAATCCGCCTCTGAGGCCACGGCGCGCTGCAGTGCTGAGCTCCAGCATCTGAGGGAAGCCCAGATGCTGGCAGACATTGCAGGCGCATCTTCTTTATCTTGAAGATGGCAGGGCGACGCTGCCCCCTCGTCGTCTTGCCTGATGGCCGAAAAGCAGTGGGGTAACAAGGACAGCGGGGCAACCTGCCTTAGCAAAAGAGCTTTTGTCATTGAAGATACGAGAGAGGCTTGCGCCGACCTCCGCACCCGAGGTTATATATGTGATCGTATTTCCCACAGTGAGCTTATGACGACTGTGGGCACAGATTACCTGGGTGCAGTGATCAGTGGAGATTACACTCTCATTTGGATTAGTACCCCGGGTGACTGGCATGTACGAACTCCAGGAAAGAGAGTGGCCCCACATTGGTCACGTATCCAAAACCTTCTGATAAAAGCCAGGAAGCTCCGTATGAAAATCATAATATTTGGTCCCCCGGGATATGGTTGGAAGTTATCTCCAGTACGTGATACTCTGGAAGATCTTAAGCTGTCAGTAATACGGATGCGTTTGTGGCATGTCGGTATTCGGTTCAATATGCAAGACAGTACACCGAGTGGTACTTATATGCAGGTAGCGACATCAATACCGATTAACTCTAAACTGTGGGCATGTACGTGCAAATTGGCGATGCCACAACATGTGTTGGATTGGTACGGCCAAACGGTGCGGCATGCTGAATGGCGAGCTCAGACACGTACTACACTCATCCGTCATCTGAACGACAAAATCTTGGGAAGCACCACCACGCACGGAAACATGCCTATATATTATTTGAACACTTATACACGTACGGACCGCAACATCCATCTTTACGTGACGACCAACAAGGGAGGACCGAAATGGTCTGATGTTATCCGACATGTATCCAGTGCTGATCCACCAACGGGATCCAGGATACCAGGATGCCATGATGTAACCTGGATACCAATGCGGTCATCCAGGATATCGCAGTAGCTGATCAACCAACGGGATATGATTGGCATGCACCACTACCTGCAGGGGTTGCCAACATCAGCAGACGGTTGTATTGGCAAGCCGAGGAACCGGTCTTGCTCGGAAGCGAGCCTACTCAATCACCACAGAAACCTAGACGCGTCATCATAGATGACTGTCCTCTCCCCCTCCCGACTCTGGCGATTGACGCATGTACCCTTTCAACCGCGACAATGGGCACACAGACCGGCGAACAAGACGAGCAAGTCTTACTTACAGCATCGCGTATCAAGCAGAAGGAAAGGCTCAAAGCCGAAAAGGAAGCAGGCATCAAGCCTCGCCGCATCAAAAAGCACGTTAAGACGGAAACGACGATTGCGGCGACGACTTGTCAGGACTCGGACAGGATCTTATGGCGACCTGGAGCACTGACGTCCCTACTGAGCTGATAAGCTCCGATGAGGATTATGACCTGTCCCTTACCCTCCACACATCTATGCCCGACACACACGCTGACATATACAGCATAGTCGCTACTCTATGCTATGGTCATAACAACTGCGTGGATATGTTGGAGCTTTGTGGCGGTGAGGGTGGCATTTCAGAGCTTTCCTTCTCAAGGGGACTCTCCTCAGGAGGCAACTTAGACAAGGCCACGTGTGTCGACCTGGGAGACCCCTCGGTGCAGCGGGCTGTAGATCACTACTTCGCAATATGCTACGTACGAGTTGCCATGCTACAACCCAGTTGCCGCACCACAGGAGCACCATCCTACTACAATTACAAAGGGAATCGCAAGACTTGGGAACAACACCGCAAAGAAGATTTACCACACATAACTTATTGTGGCAAAATTGCCGTTGCTCCAGACGATGCACGGAGGTGGTTTATGCGCGAACACCCCACAGGAACATGGGTGGATGACATTTCCCCATGGAAGGAACTTGCCAACCGACCACACATCACAACCGTGCGAATTGATCAGTGTGCGACGGGACTCAAAGATACGGCTGGTTACTATATTAAGAAGCTGACAAATATCACCAGCAACGACGAGACGATTCTTAAACCTTTTGAGCGACTCAAATGCAACGGTCAGCATGTGCACGCACAACCGTGCAACAGAGAGCTTTCACTGGCACAAAAATTCACTCGACGACTGCAGTCTGCCTTTGTGGAAGCCGTCTATTTGGCGAAAGCCATTGACAGTACGCGCGGAAACGCGTCTACACGTACCGCACATGCTTACCCTGCTGACCTTCCTGATCAAGCTGAACCGGGAGAAGGTATGAGACGCATCGGCGGTCGTATCATTTCAAAAGTGGCTACATGCCCAGCATGCATCGACAATGTCCAAATGGACAGTCCTAGCCACAACAGAGACCCTACGCAGTGTAAGTATCATGATTCTATCTATGTATATTGGCCATGTCCCGCATGCCAGGGGGATCTTACGAGAAGCAAAGGTGTTAAGAACCACCTCGATACCGAACCTGGTAAATGTCGTTTTGCTGAACCGTTTAAACTTCCAGATGATCATGACCCCGGAGGTAAGACTGTGCCAGCTTGGTGGAAACCCTTACCCAAACCTGGTGAGGGCCAAGCTTCAGCGTCAGGTGGCCGCCAAGGCGCACACGCCAGGCCACCGCGACCGCGATCCTTCGGGAACGCTGATCCGACATCTGGTGCCAGCAGTTACGACATGCTACGAGACGCTCCCGAGCGTGGAAACACGCCTTCTGCGTCCTCTAGCGAACCGCCACAGGTAGCGGCCCGTCGCGGTCGCCTACAAGGCGTACCACCACCACCAGATGCAGTTGACGAAGGAGACCGACTGCGGAGAGCTACAAGGAACCTTCTTGCTTCCACCGGCTCGGGGGCTCCACGACTACCCGACTGGACGAGATTTGATATCCAACACAGTCTGCAAAATCTCCGTAGTCATGAACCTCATGTCGTTAAAAGGAACTCCGTAAACTGCACCTACGGTGGTATCATGCGAAGGGACCCAAGATGAGGCTAATCGTTGACAAAGTGGGACTGGACAACGTTCGACTGAATATGACCAAAGAAGTTTGCGACACCTGTCGGGAATGCAGAGCATGGGAACGTCCAGGAAACTCAACATTACCTTCGGTGAGCCTTCCTGGAAATTGGCTCGATGAAGGCGAAATTGATCTCATGTTTTACAAGAAACGAGCCATATTCCACATTATGGATCGTTGTATGAGCCTGGCAGCAGGCCAAGAGATTTCCGACAGAGAACGTGACGCTATACTCGACGCCTACCACTACTGTGGATTGCCTATCATGGACCCTTCAAAGTCTTGTACTCAGATGGAGAAGGCGCCCTGAACAATGATACCGCTAAGGCCATGATGGCGAGCAAGGGTGCAACACTCCGTATCCGAGCGCCTGGCCAACGCGCGACTTCAATCGAGTCACGAAACGGTATTCTCAGGGGCGTCCTCCACATGATTGAGGAAGAGCTGAACAGACACAACATCCCTGTTGTATTCACTAGAGTATTGGCTGAAGGCATCTTCGTTACCAACGCCTTCACGTTTTACAACGGAGCATCGCCATGCCAAGCACGCACTGGACGCCAGCCCCCCTTTCTTCCTGACCTCGACACCCTTGACTTTCCCAAGGGGCCCGAGACATCGGGCCATGAACGAGATCGTCGCGTGAGGGAAGTTAGCCTAGAAGCAATAACTCAAGCCACGGCTTTGGCCAAGACAAATCGTGCTCTCAGGGTTAAAACGGCTCCAGATGGTGCTCGCCTTTACTCAGCAGGGGTCTGGTCGACTACCATCGACCCACTGCCACTAAGGACGATCATGGAGGCTGGAACGGCCCATTCCCTGTGATCCGTAACGTGCCTGAAAGAGGACACATCGTTGTCAAGGCAGGATCTCGTGAGGTAATTGTGATGTATCCTGATGCTCGTCACGCGCTATACATCGAATGTCTCCTCACGCGGGAACTTGGCATGGATAGTATGGCCATGCAAACAGTCCTTATGTATGTGGCACACCTCGGTGCAGGGAAACCTGCCATAGTCTTTGGCTACATCCCAGACTACAAGGGAAACCTCAATCTTTCAGACGACAGCAAGTTTCACCCGCGCGTACATCTTGCACTACAATATCTCGTGCGATACTATTTCCGAGTAGAACACGTAGTAGCAGTTAGATTGGCCAAAAGTGTGTCATGTCTACCTGCAGTAAAGTACGCCACCGGGTCTACGCTGATCCACTACGACAATGATGTTAGCCCAGCTTTCCACTATTATGAGTGTGTGGGCACTGGCCTGAACATTTCTCAAATCACTGGTAGCGCGCATTCCAGACTCATCCAATGCTTGACCTCACATGTTCCTTCCTTAGGATTGCATGACGACCTGGCCAAGCATCGGCACTTGGGCACCACGTCTGGAGAACACGATTCGCCTGGAAGCAGGCCTCCACCAGACACCCCAGGTGCTTCATCGCCAAGTGAAGGCCGTCTGTCGACAATCTATGAAGATAACGAGGCACATAATATCGAAGCCATGATGCTGGAAGAGTGGTACGACGAGTTACGTATGGACCTTCATCCCACGACGACTACCGACGATTATCTCTACTGCGTCCCAACAACCATGCTTCCCGACCAATGTGTTTTGGTTTTAGCATCTGTGGACGAAGAAGATATCGTATTGTCGGAAACGCTCGGAGACGAGCCTGAACCACAAGAGCCCTGTCTAGTCTCTCTATGCTCAACTACACCTGACGAGGGCTACTCTCTTGACAGTGATGAATATGGTCCCTATGTTGAGTTATGGTTTACATCAGAAATGTCAAAGGTAGTGTTGGGCCAGACTCAACTTGCACAGCTCGACACTGATATGGTCGCAACGATGAGAGTATATGTATCCTCTGCTGCTAAACGTGCTGTGGTAGTCAAAGGAGACGACCTACTCACCAAAGCCGACATAGCAGCACACCCGAAAGAGGTGAGTGAAGCTTTGCACACTGAACTCAAGATCTGGCTTGATAACCGGTGCTTTGAGATGTATGATTTATCCAAAGCTTCCAACATCATGACATCCAGATATGTATATGAGTGGAAGTTTGTGAAGGTACCGAGAACGCTAAAACCATCCGTCTAAGACTTGTCCTTCGTGGATTTATGGACACTGAGGCTTTCGATGTGGAAACCTTCTCGGGAACCGCTCGAAGGCAGCCCCAGAGACTCCTGGCAAGTGAGGTGGCATGCCATCCAGAGTGGATCTTAGCATCCATGGATATCGACAAAGCGTTCCTCAAGGGCTTGACCTATGAGGAACTTGCCCATGCCACCGGCGAGGAAACTCGCATGGCTTGCTTCACTCTTCCACCGGGAAGTGCCCAGGTACTTCGTACATTGCCCGGTTTTTCATCCTATGACGAAAGCCGACGCTGCCTCAGGTGCCTCAAGCCAGGAACGGGTACAAAGGACGCCCCAAGAGCGTTCTCTCTCAAGCTTCGTACGACCACACGAGCTATAGGCTTTGCACCGACAAGTTATGATCCTGAGTTTGAATTCAGCCAAGATTTGTTATCGGCAAAACATGTCGATGACATTAATATGACAGGCCTAGAGAAACATATAGACGACTACTGCGCCGTTCGCTACACTAAGAATGACCAAGGGGATGTGATCATGGATCAGGACGAGTATATCAAACAACTACGTCCTATCACACACCCAGAACTTACAGGAGCGGCGGCCGATGCCAAAGCCACCAAACTCATCACCGACATGCTCGTCAGCTTGCGAGGAGCCCTCGCCTATGCCCTTCTTACTCAAGTCTGGCTCATGGTATACGTGGTCTCTCCAGAAAATCCAAGAGCCCACCAACCTACAAGTCAGACGACTGAATGCTGTGACGCGAAAGCAGATCAGCAGCCCGAAACGCATCACCTCCCCTCGGATGAAGCCGACGAATGAAGTTGACATACACAGTGATTCGGGGTATCGGAAGCTCACCGGGGAGGAGGACGATGAGACCAAGGGCCATGGCATACGCGGGGCCAACGTACTACGGCGAGGAAACTCGCCTCCAGGCAAATCCGTCGTTCACCTCTGCGACGGACTATGCAAATCACACCGACTGCAGGTGGGGTCCAGCTATGCCGCTGAGGCACTCGCAGCTGCACACAACCTTGATGAGTGTTACCCTACGTTCATCACTCTCCACGAGCTCAATACAGGGGCTCTGACTCCACGACAACTACGAGATATGCGTGAAGTTGGGGGCCTAGCCATTGAAGTATCCCTTACCATAGACGCTGAGTCGGTTTATAAATCGCTATCCAGCAAGGAACTTAAGATACCGACGGAACGGACCTTGCTTGGACATATCAGCTGGATACGTGAGCTCATGGATATAGGTATAGCGCATAATGTGCAGTGGTGTGATACTAGAGATATGACCGCGGATGGGCATACAAAGGGGGGCATCGATCGGGAGCTGCTTTTGGAAGTGATGTCAGGCAACCAGCCATTTAAGTATGACGTGAAGCAGTTTGTTCCCTTTCGGGGTCCCGAGGACAGAAACAAGCCTAAGTCTAATCAAGTTTAGTCTGTCCTTGTTGCCCCCGCGGTCCAATTTGCCAGCGTGGGCGCCTACTACAGAGGCGCCCTTCTAGGCGCTCGGAAACGAGCCTTACATTTCACGCTTGGTAACGAGCCTGTTCAATGCGATTCAGGCTCTTTGCCTTAATACCCGTTTGCTCGGTGAGGTATGGCCCGTTTGGCTTGCCTCTAGCCGGGCCGATAGCCCTTTACCATTCAAGGGGCTGTCTCGCATTTTCGTGAAATGCCTTGCGAGGAAACTCGCCTTACAGTCTGGTGTTAGGCCAGTATGTATGCACTGTTTTCTTGCAAACAGTTGCGCGCGCGGCCTTTGTAGAGCCTAACGGCTGCGCGGCTATACTCTCCGTCTCCTCCCCTCCCGACTTTAAGGGTAGCTCTTTGGGAGATGTTATATAGAATCGGGAGTATAGCTCGCGCGCCGTTGCCTTTGGCTCAAGGCACGCGCGCCCTATTTGCCCGGACACCGCGAGTGTTCGCTACGTGCTGGAAAGATCACTACATCGATCTTATCCTATCTTATCCGTCCATTCCTCTTACTGAACAGCCTCAGTACGATACCGGGCGCTATTTGCCATCCGATGTCCATGGAATCGGATGCTACTTAACTTACCGTAGTCACTTTCGGCTTTGCGGGGTGAGGCACCGCGCGGACCTGAGCGGGACCTCGCCGTCCCTGGGGGGCTGCGATCTGCGAAACGGTCGCCACTTTCGAGGGCTGCTGGTGGGTCCTGCGGGGCGAGGCACCGCGCGGACCTGAGCGGGACCTCGCCGCCCCTGGGGGGCTGCGATCTGCGAAACTGTCGCCACTTGCGAGGGCTGCTGGTGGGTCCTGCGGGGTGAGGCACCGCGCGGACCTGAGCGGGACCTCGCCGTCACTGGGGGGCTGCGATCTGCGAAACTGTCGCCGCTTTCGAGGGCTGCTGGTGGATCCTGCGGGGTGAGGCACCGCGCGCTCTTGAGCGGGATCTCGCCGTCCCTGGGGGGCTGCGATTTGCGAAACTGTCGCCACGTTCGAGGCCTGCTGGTGGGTCCTGCGGGTGAGGCACCGCGCGGACCTGAGCTGGGCCTCGCCGTCCCGGGGGGGCTGCGATCTGCGAAACCGTTGCCGCTTTCGAGGGCTGCTGGTGGGTCCTGCGGGGTGAGGCATCGCGCGGACCTGAGCGGGACCTCGCCGTCCCTGGGGGGCTACGATCTGCGAAACTGTCGCCGCTTTCGAGGGCTGCTGGTGGGTTCAGCGGAGCGAGGCACCAGGCATATCTGAGCGGGGCATCGCAATCCCTGGGGGGCTGCGAGCCTCACGCGTGCCGCTTGCAGAAGTGTATGCGCCCATGTCACGTCAGCACCTCCGAAAGAGCGTGTTCTACCGCTGCTGGCGGAAAACCGGGGGGGGGTCACTACCGGTTCGAACCCTCCCCCCCCCAGTTCATCATGAAAAGGGGATGGGGGGCACTACCGGTTCGAACCCCCCCCCTCCCCCCCTCGAAAACCGGGGGGGGGTCACTACCAGTTCGAACCCCCCCCCCTCTCGAAAACCGAGTGGGGGTGCGGACAGTGGTGGGGACGGTGGTGGTGGGGACAGTGGTGAGGGGACAGCGGGACAGTGGTGGGGACAGTGGGACAGTGGTGGGGACGGTAGTGGTGGGGACAGTGGTGGGGACAATGGTGGGAACAGTGGGGACAGTGGACAGTGGTGGGGACGGTGGTGGTGGGGACAGTGGGGTGGGGACAGTGGGAATGAGGTGGAAACAGTGGACAGTGGAGGGTACAATGGTGGTGGGGACAGTGGTGAAGGCGGTGGCGAGGACGGCGGTGGGACAATGGGACAGAGGTACAGTGGGGACAGTGGTGGGGACAGTGGGGACAGTGGTGGGAACAGTGGGACAGCTCAGTGGGACAGCGGAGGAGTCAGTGGGACAGTGGGGACAGTGGGGATAGTCGGGCAGTGGTTGGGGCCGTGGAGAAAGTGGGGAGAGTGGAACCGTGGTGGGAACAGTGGTGGGGACAGTGGGGACAGTGCGACAGTGGTGGGGGCACTGGTGGGGACAGTAGGGACGGTGGTGGAACCAGTGGGGACAGTGGTGGTGAGGACAGTGGTGCTGGGAACAACAGTGGGGGATGTGATGCGGACGGTGGTAGGGACCGGGAGTCGTTTGCTGGCGGTGAGTGGGGGGGGTGGGGAGGGGTTCGAACCGGTAGTGACCCCCCTCCGGTTTTCGAGGGGGGGGGGTTCGAACCGGTAGTGACCCCCCCGGTTTTCGAGGGGGGGGGGTTCGAACTGGTAGTGACGCCCCTCGGTTTTCGAGGGGGGGGGGGCGGGGGGAGGGGTTAGGGGAGGGGGGGGTTTTGCCGGGGGAGGGGGGGGGGGGTCCAGCAGGGGGGGGGGATTTTCGGAGGGGGGGGGGGACCCCGGGTTCCGGAGGAAAAGGTTGGCAATTTTCCACAGTAAAGCGGCGGTGGATCACGCTCTCTCTCACCTCCGTATAACGTCTCCCAAGCTACTCATGCCCCGCATTGCGCAGGGGTGGGGTACGTCGCCGGGGTAATTATTATTTCTTCCCAACCCTCCTTGTTTGGGTATTCGTTTTGAAAAGGGGACTGTGGTCTCCACCTTCCTTCCTCCCGCCTCCCTCCCTCCTCCTGCGTCCTGCTCCTGCTTTATTCCCAACTCTCCTTGGTTGGGTATTCTTCGTTTTGAATAGAGCACTGCTCGCGCGTCTCCTCCCGCCTCCCTCCTGCCTCCTGCCTGTCTCCTCCTGTCTTGCCTGCGGGGGGCTGCGATATGTGAAACTGTCGCTACTTTCGAGGCCTGCTGGGGGGGCCCAGCACAGTGACGCCACGCGCGGACCCAAATTGGACCTCGCCATCCATGGGGGGCTGCGATCTGTGAAACTGTCGCCGCTTTCGAGGCCTGCTGGGGGGCCCAGCACAGTGACGCCACGCGCGGACCCAAATTTGACCTCGCCATCCATGGGGGGCTGCGATCTGTGAAACTTGTCGCCACTTTCGAGGGCTGCTGGGGGGGCCCAGCACAGTGACGCCACGCGCGGACCCAAATTAGACCTCGCCATCCCTGGGGGGCTGCGATCTGTGAATCTGTCGCCACTTTCGAGGCCTGCTGGGGGGCCCAGCACAGTGACGCCACGCGCGGACCAAAATTAGACCTCGCCATCCCTGGGGGGCTGCGATCTGTGAATCTGTCGCCACTTTCGAGGCTTGCTGGTGGGCCCAGCACAGTGACGCCACGCGCGGACCCAAATTAGACCTCGCCATCCCTGGGGGGCTGCGATCTGCGAAACTGTCGCCACTTTCGAGGCCTGCTGGGGGGTCCTGCGGAGTGGGGCACCGCGCAGATCTGAGCGAGACCTCGCCGTCCCAGGGGGGCTGCGATCTGCGAAACCGTCGCCACTTTCGAGGGCTGCTGGTGGGCCCAGCGGAGTGAGGCACCGCGCAGATCTGAGCGGGACTTCGCCGTCCTTGGGGGGCTGCGATCTGCGAGACCGTCGCAACTTTCGAGGGCTGCTTGGGGGGCCAGCATAGCGATCTGCGGAACTGTAGCCACTTTCGAAAGCTGCTGGCGGGTCCAGCGGAGTGAGGCACGGCGCAGATCTGAGCGGGACCTCGCCGTCCCTGGGGGGCTGCGATCTGCGAAACTGTCGCCACTTGCGAGGGCTGCTGGTGGGTCCAGCGGGGTGAGGCACCGCGCAGATCTGACCGAGACCTCGCCGTCCCTGAGGGGCTACGATCGGCGAAGCTGTCGCCACTTTCGAGGGCTGCTGGTGGGTCCTGCGGAGTGAGTCACCGCGCAGATCTGAGCGAGACCTCGCCGTCCCTGGGGGGCTGCGATCTGCGAAACTGTCGCCACTTTCGAGGGCTGCTGGTGGGCCCAGCGGAGTGAGGCACCGCGCAGATCTGAGCGGGGCCTCGCCGTCCTTGGGGGGGCTGCGATCTGCGAAACCGTTGCAACTTTCGAAGGCTGGTGGCGGGTTCAGCGGAGCGAGGCACCACGCAGATCTGAGCGAAACATTGCAATCCTTGGGTGGCTGCGAGCCTCACGAATGCCGCTCGCAGAAGAATATGCGCCCATGTCACGTCATCACCTCCGGATAACGTCTCCCAAGTTATTCATGCCCCGAATTGCGCAGGGGATAGGTACGTCGCCAGGGTAATTCGTATTCCCAACCATCCTATGATGCTGGGTCCTCGTTTTGAAGAGACGGTGCCCCGCGTCTCTCCTTCCTTCCTTCCTCCTCCCCCTCCTCCCTCCTCCCCCTCCTTGCCTCTGCTCTCGGCACACCTCTCACACGTTTCGTAGCCCCATAGGGAGCTCCGCCGAAGGCCCCAGTGGGTGTGTTCGCATGCGGTTCCCTCCACCCAGGGCAGCGCTTCGTGGCCCCATAGGGGGCTCCACCGAAGGCCCCAGTGGGGGTGTTCGCATGCGGTTCCCCTACCCAGGGCAGCGCTTCGTGGCCCCATAGGGAGCTCCACCGAAGGCCCCACTGGGGGTGTTCGCATGCGGTTCCCCCACCCAGGGCAGCGTTTCGTGGCCCCATAGGGAGTTCCACCGAAGGCCCCAGTGGGGCTGCTCTCGCATGCGGTTCCCCCACCCGGGGCAGCGCTTCGTGGCCCCATAGGGAGCTCCACCGAAGGCCCCAGTGGAGGTTCGCATTTCGCATGCGGTTCCCCACCCAGGGCAGCGTTTCGTGGCCCCATAGGGAGCTCCACCGAAGGCCCCAGTGGGGGTGTTCGCATGCGGTTCCCCCACCCAGGGCAGCGTTTCGTGGCCCCATAGGGAGCTCCACCGAAGGCCCCAGTGGGGGTGTTCGCATGCGGTTCCCCCACCCAGGGCAGCGCTTCGTGGCCCCATAGGGAGCTCCACCGAAGGCCCCAGTGGGGGTGTTCGCATGCGGTTCCCCCACCCAGGGCAGCGTTTCGTGGCCCCATAGGGAGCTCCACCGAAGGCCCCAGTGGGGGTGTTCGCATGCGGTTCCCCCACCCAGGGCAGCGTTTCGTAGCCCCATAGGGAGCTCCACCGAAGGCCCCAGTGGGGGTGTTCGCATGCGGTTCCCCCACCCAGGGCAGCGTTTCGTGGCCCCATAGGGAGCTCCACCGAAGGCCCCAGTGGGGGTGTTCGCATGCGGTTCCCCCACCCAGGGCAGCGTTTCGTGGCCCCATAGGGAGTTCCACCGAAGGCCCCAGTCGCATGCGGTTCGCCCAGGGCAGCGCGTGGCCCCATAGGGGGGTGTTCGCAGTGCGGTTCCCCCACCCAGGGCAGCGCGTATAGCCCCATAGGGAGCTCCACCGAAGGCCCCAGTGGGGGTGTTCGCATGCGGTTCCCCCACCCAGGGCAGCGTTTCGTGGCCCCATAGGGAGCTCCACCGAAGGCCCCAGTGGGGGTGTTCGCATGCGGTTCCCCCACCCAGGGCAGCGTTTCGTAGCCCCATAGGGAGCTCCACCGAAGGCCCCAGTGGGGGTGTTCGCATGCGGTTCCCCCACCCAGGGCAGCGTTTCGTGGCCCCATAGGGAGCTCCACCGAAGGCCCCAGTGGGGGTGTTCGCATGCGGTTCCCCCACCCAGGGCAGCGTTTCGTAGCCCCATAGGGAGCTCCACCGAAGGCCCCAGTGGGGGTGTTCGCATGCGGTTCCCCCACCCAGGGCAGCGTTTCGTGGCCCCATAGGGAGCTCCACCGAAGGCCCCAGTGGGGGTGTTCGCATGCGGTTCCCCCACCCAGGGCAGCGTTTCGTGCCCCATAGGGAGCTCCACCGAAGGCCCCAGTGGGGGTGTTCGCATGCGGTTCCCCCACCCAGGGCAGCGTTTCGTGGCCCCATAGGGAGCTCCACCGAAGGCCCCAGTGGGGGTGTTCGCATGCGGTTCCCCCACCCAGGGCAGCGTTTCGTGGCCCCATAGGGAGCTCCACCGAAGGCCCCAGTGCATGCGGGTGTTCGCCCCATAGCGGTTCCCCCGGGCAAGGGCAGCCCCACGTAGAAGGCCCCAAGTGGGGGTGTTCGCATGCGGTTCCCCCCCAGGGCAGCGTTTCGTGGCCCCATAGGGAGCTCCACCGAAGGCCCCAGGGGGTGTTCGCATGCGGTTCCCCCGCCCAGGGCAGCGTTTCGTGGCCCCATAGGGAGCTCCACCGAAGGCCCCAGTGGGGGTGTTCGCATGCGGTTCCCCCACCCAGGGCAGCGTTTCGTAGCCCCATAGGGAGCTCCACCGAAGGCCCCAGTGGGGGTGTTCGCATGCGGTTCCCCCACCCAGGGCAGCGTTTCGTGGCCCCATAGGGACCGCTGGTAGGGCAGCGTTCGTAGTAGGGAGCTCCACCGAAGGCCCCAGTGGGGGTGTTCGCATGCGGTTCCCCCACCCAGGGCAGCGTTTCGTAGCCCCATAGGGAGCTCCACCGAAGGCCCCAGTGGGGGTGTTCGCATGCGGTTCCCCCACCCAGGGCAGCGTTTCGTGGCCCCATAGGGAGCTCCACCGAAGGCCCCAGTGGGGGTGTTCGCATGCGGTTCCCCCACCCAGGGCAGCGTTCGTGCCCCATAGGGAGCTCCACCGAAGGCCCCAGTGGGGGTGTTCGCATGCGGTTCCCCACCCAGGGCAGCGTTTCGTGGCCCCATAGAGAGCTCCACCGAAGGCCCCAGTGGGGGTGTTCGCACGCGGTTCCCCCACCCAGGGCAGCGTTTCGTGGCCCCATAGGGAGCTCCTCCGAAGGCCCCAGTGGGGGTGTTCGCAATGCGTTCCCCCACCCAGGGCAGCGTTTCGTGGCCCCATAGGGAGCTCCACCGAAGGCCCCAGTGGCTGCTCTTGCATGCCCCACTCAGGGCAGCGCTTCGTGGACCCATGGGGGCTCCACCGAAGTGGCGTAGTTCGCACGCGGTTCCCCTGCCCAGGGCAGCGTTTCGTGGCCCCATAGGGAGCTCCACCGAAGGCCCCAGTGGGGGTGTTCGCATGCGGTTCCCCACCCAGGGCAGCGTTTCGTGGCCCCACAGGGAGCTCCACCGAAGGCCCCAGTGGGGGTGTTCGCATGCGGTTCCCCCGCCCAGGGCAGCGCTTCGTGGCCCCACAGGGAGCTCCACCGAAGGCCCCAGTGGGGGTGTTCGCATGCGGTTCCCCCACCCAAGGCAGCGCTTCGTGGCCCCATAGGGAGTTCCACCGAAAGCGGCACCCACAACGCGTTACGAACAATTTCTTATGGTTGGGTCCTTCGCCAGGATAATTTTTCGTTCAAAATCCTTCTGTAGGAGGACACGCCCGACCTAAGCCTGGGCCGCGCCGCAGCGATGGGGAGTTCCAAGCAGAAGGGCATACCGGTGCCGATGCTCTTCCCAGGTTTTTCGCCTTCTCGGGCTTCCTGGTGGGGGGCCTTGCCGCACTGGCTGGATTCCCCTCGGAATCCTGGTCAGAACGCGCGCCGGGAGAGGTCGGGATTCTCCTCGGAATCCTGGCCAGAACGCGCGCTGGGCGAGGTCGGGGGAGTAGCGGCATCGGTGTGCTCGCGCAGCTCCCCGCAGGGATCGGAGCAATCGGCGAGCGCTTTCCCTCAATGGCGTGCCTGCTGATGCAGATGGGAGCCGCGCTGTCGCTCCCCCGGGCTCCGTTCCGCGGGCTCGCGTGCCGGGCCCCGGGGCTGCCCCGGCGTGCCGGTTTCGCCCGCGGGGGGATCACGAGGCCCAGGCTGGCTCCCAGACGGCCCAGGGCGGCCCCAATAATACGGCCCAGGGCCGGCCCAAGACTGGCCCGGGGCCCCCCTCCCGCGGACGGCCCCAGATCGTCCAAGGCGGCCTCCGGGTGCCCCTTGCCCCCTCGGCTTATGATGTTCCAGCCTACTTTAGCCTTGGCCATCAGAAAGGATTTTGAGCACCAGGAAAGTGACGGAACCCGAGGGTTGTCACGGTTCGGGCCCTGGAAGACACTCGCCCGACATTGTTTCGACACTCTTTCGACACTTTTTCGGGTGCTCGAGATTATTTCTGCGATGTGGTGGTCCCTAAGTACGATGGGAGCAACATAGCCCTCGGCTCCAAGGCCCCTCACCGGGCGCGCCCCCAAAGAGGGCCAGCCCCAGGGGGCGACGAAAAGGTCCCCACCCGCAGGGGGGCATCGCGACAGCGATGATGTACAGCGCCGCCGCCGTGTACCGCGTTTCAGCGTCCCCGTCGGCGCAGGCCGCATAAAGTGTGGTCTTGCTGCGACGGGCGAGCCCGCGCGTTGGCCGCGGGCCCGATCGGCCGGGGGAGCCGCGGCTCTGTCCCTCTCCCTCCGTCAGCATCGTTTCACCGATCCCCGCCCCCATCCCCCGCTCCATCCAGACCCCCAACATCTCAGCACCCCGGTTGAGGGATCTACCCCTCGAGACCCGAAGGGAGCGGCCCACATCCCCATCTGGGGGGGGGGGGGGGGGGGGGCAGCTCGGCCCGCGGGGCCCCGGCCGCGCCGCCGGGGAGGGGGATCGGCGCGATGCCCACGCCGCCCGCGGCCGCGCGCGCAAGTCTCTGCCGAATTCGGGCGCCGGAGGCTGGAAGGGCCGCGCCGGTCGGTGGCACTCAGAGGCGACGATTGGGGCGAATAGCCCAGGGGAGAGCAGTACATGCAGCCAGGGGCGCCGATGATCGATGTCTTCGACGAGGCTCCCGGGCGAATGCGTGCAATGCTCGCCCCTGGGCTATTCGCCCTCTTATCGTCGCCGCCGAGGCACTCCGAGGATCGCGGTCGGTTCCAGGGTTGCCGTGACAGCCTCGGGGGTGCCTCTGAGCAGCTGCGCCTCGCAGGTGGTGGACACCCGTAGTGCTCGAGCAGTGACGGAGCGTCCTGGCGTGCCCATAGGCCTACCAGAGAGTGTTCTTGGAATCGTTTGTGTTTTGCACGAAATGTTCTCGGAACATTTCTGGCGGGGATTGTCTTGTTTTATCACAGTGGGTTTATGTTCTAAGAACATTGTTTTTGTTTTTTATAACATGTTTGGGTTCTAAGAACATTTCGTGGTAGGACTAGAGGAATGCCGGGACGGTCGGTCCCTGCTCAACGTAGCCTCGACCTGCACGTCGACCCAAGCAGTCCGCTCGGACCTGCGAAAGTCTAAACATGGCCATGTGTGTTTTTTGCTCTGCGTGGGCCCGTCGGTCAGGGGATCCTTGCCGGGGGGCCAGGCTCTGGCGTTGCCTGCGCCAGGGGCGCGGGGCCGTGGGGAAATGTACGCCACCTGGCGTCAGCAGGCGCACTCTGGGCCAGGTCCTGGTGCATCTGGTGGCCTTCGGCCCATCCCACCAACCGCGCATAAGTGTAAGTAGGGCCTGTCCCTCTGCAGGAGGGACATTCCCAAATAGGAAGAAAATAGCCCAGGGACGATTTTTGTTGACACTTGTTGAGCAGTTTGGGGGTATGGTTGCAGTATTTCGACTTTTTCGCCCAAGATCTCCCCAGGGGGACTCTTGGATTCCTTTTGTGCCTCTCGGGGGACCTCTCAAGATGCCTCTTGGGAGCCTCCTGGGAGCCTCCTGCCAAGCTTCTCCGGGGAGGCCGAAGGGCCCCTTGGGCGCCCCTTGGGCGCCCCTTGGGCGCCCCTTGGGCGCCCCTCGGCGGCTTCCTGGGGCTTCTTGGTCGCCTCTGGGGGCCTCTTTTCGGGCGATCGCAAACATGGACTGAGGGCCTCCCCCTCTCCCCTCCTCGTCCCCCTCCCTGTTCATCCTCTCCGTCGCCTTCCCCTCCCATACCCCCCGCCTGCTGTCTCCCCTCTGTCGCTTCCCGCCTGCCTGCCCGTCTGCCTCGCCCCCCTGACCCTGGCCTCCCGTCTGCGCGCTCGCCCATCGTCGGATTGGTCACCTCTGGGGGCCTCTTCCGGGCGATCGCAAACCTGGACTGAGGGGGCGTGGATTAGCGACGGGTCCCGTTTCCAGTGGAAATCGCTGATTCCCGCCGCCGAGCGAGGCGGCCCCGGCCGCATTTTGGGGAGGGCACCTCCCCCGGTCCGTGGATTTGGCGACCGAGCGTCAAATCCATGGATCGCTAATCCATGTTTGCGCGCCCCCGACTCTTGGGGGCCTCTTGTTTGTCGGTATCGGGGGCCATCCTGGCACTCGGCGGCTCCCGGGGCCAGTTCCTGTTCCCTCCAGCCCAGGGCTGAAATTCTGAACAACATTGATTTTTCAATCGTTTGCGACCTCTGGAAAAAAGTCACGCGGGGCGCCCTCCATAGCGCCCGGAAGCGCCCAATGGATCCCGGGCCTAGGCCCCTTGAGGAGTACTTGCGCACGGCCTCAGGACTCTCCACTCGGTACCTCGCGGCACAGTCTTCAGCCGGGCGTGTCCCTCGACAGGAGGATGATCCAAAAACAGTCCACAAAGTAGCTTGGGGACGATTTGTGGACCCTTTTAAAATTATCCCGGCAAAGCAACCTAACAGCGATGTGTAGAAGCATAGCTGGAAACATTGCCTTGGGTATTCATGTAAGAGTGCTGTTGTAGAATTCAGGTGTTCTCGCAGTCGCATTCGGATTCGCAGTGGCAGTCGCAGTGGCAACATCAGTCGCAGTCGCAGTCGCAGTGGCACTGCCAGTAGTTGCAGTAGCAAGAGCTACACTAGCAGCAGCAACAGCAGCAGCAGTAATAGTAACAGTAGTAATAGCAGTAGAAGTAGTAGTGATGGTAGTAGCGGTAACGGTGAAGTAGTAGTTGTAGTGGGTGGAGTGAACGAGTAGGAGTAATGGGAGCAATGGTAGTAGCAGTAGAAACACTAGTGGCCTACAGTTGGCTCCGGGCATCCAAAATGTGGCCCGGGAATGGAGTTCTGGGAACTCGAAGACCACCAAGTGGCCTACAGTTGGCTCTGGGCATCCAAAATGTACGCCGGGAATAGAGTTCTGGGAAGTCGAAGAGCACGAAGTGGCCTACAGTTGGTTCCGGGCATCCAAAATGTACGCCGGGAATGGAGTTCTAGCGGCGCCAAGAGCGATTTTGCGAGGATGTCCCAGGCGATTTGGGCTTCGGCGGCAGCCGTCCCGGGTCCCGCCCCGACCCCCCTGAGGAGTCATGATGCTCTCTTTTGACACCACTAGAAACCTATCAGTCTTCGCTGTTAGGTAGAAATGTTTTGAAGTCTTTTTCTGTGGCATTTTTGAGTTTTACATTTAATGTTTTGATTTTTACAGCTTAAGAATAATCTTTACGTCTGCAATCCGCCTGGTTAGGGGGGCAGGCCCGACCTGAGCATAGTGCCGGACATCTGCCCCCTCCCCAGACTAGAGCCAGGCGCCGGCGCACCAGGGCCTGAGCTCCCCGAGCACGGGCCCGTGGAGGGCTTGTGGTGGCTTTTGTGGAGAGAAAGAGAAGTGAGGCCTGGCTGTTGGGGCATGGCCGGGGGTCTGGGCCTCCTGGATGGGATCCAGGGAGAGTTCCCCCAGGGAGTGACTAACATTCTCGGGAGATGGACCACCAAGCCTCCCCAAGTCGTCCCCCCCAGGCCATACCTCCAGTCAGGCCCCAATGCTAGAGGCCTCCTAGACGGGGTCCGAGTAGGTGGGGTCGGAGGATCCCGCCGCATCGCCGATGCACCGGCATTCGACATTAGAGTTAAGTCTGGCCTGTCCCTCTACAGGGGGAATATTCAAAAATAGCAAAAAAATAGTCGGGGGACGATTTGTTTAGTATTTGTTTTGTCATTTTGGGGCATTTTGGGGTATTTTGCATTTTCCTCCAAAATCCGCCTGTGGGGGGACAGGCCTGGCCGAACATTATAGCGTCCCTTCAGCTCTCCTGCTGACGATCCTCAGAGTGTCGGGTGCCTCGTATGCCCTTCTGGGCTGTCGAGCAGGCAGAGCCCCTGCCTGCGCGCGGTGCGCTGCCGCGCAACGCACACACGGTTTGCGGCGCGTCTCTGCTGCTCATTCCCGTCGTTGTTTCCTTCTCCCTTTCCCTCTCCTTCTCTCCCTCTCTCTGTCTTTGTCCATGTCTCTGCCTCTGCCTCTGTTGTTGTTTCTCTGCCTGTCTCTGCGTCTGTGTCTCGGTGTCTCGGTGTCTGTGTCGGTGTCGGTGTCGGTGTCGTTGTCTGCGTCTGTGTTCGTGACTGTGTCTGCGTCTGTGTCTGTGTCTTTGTCTGTGTCTCTGTGTCTCTGTGTCTGTGCTTGAGTCTGTCTGTCCTTCTTCGACTTCTGTCATTTTATTTGTATTGGCCGCCCCCACCCCCAACAGTGAAACCGGACCTCGTGGACCCCTGGGCCTCGCGGACCTCCTGGACGCTCTTTTGTCAGGAGGGCGCCCAAACGCCCCCACGAAAGCCCCCCCGAGGATTTGGAAAAACAGCAGACACTAAAAGTGCGCTGCAGGCTGCTGCCGAGCTTGCCAGCCGCTGCTGGCCGCTGCCGGGCTTGCCAGCCGCTGCATGCTGGCCCTGCAGGCGGGCCGCTGCCAGCCTTTGCCGGCAGCGGCCGGCCCCACCCCGCCCCACCCCGCGACCCACCCGCGACCCACCCGCGATCCATTCGCGCCCCGCTCCGCGACCCACCCGCGTCCCCCCACCTGCGATCCGCCTCGCGCCCCGTCGGCGACCTGCCCCGCGAGCCACACGCATGGTACCCGCGATCCGCCGCGCGAGTCACCCGCCGACCAGCTGACAACTCATTCGCGACCCACCAAGATGGTCTTGACACAGACGCCAGCACAGCGTCCCTACATAGCACCGCGGCATGAGAAGGCACACAGCGAGTCGTCATCAAGATGCGCGCTTAGCGGCATGGCACGCGGGCCCAGCACGGCATGCGGGCACAGCAAGGCACGGACGGCACGCGCACGGCACGGGCACGGAATGGGCACGCCAAGGCACGTGGGCGCCATTTTTGTTCGCCTTCTGAAACATAGGCACGGCACGGGCACGGCACGGTACGCGGGCACGGGACGACACGCGGCATGCGGGACGGCACGGTAGGACAGGGGGGTAAGAGATAAGGGGTTGTTGAGTGTACCGCTGCTTCCTGCTATCTCTTTCTCGTCGGCGGATATGGTGCGAGCGACGCGAGTCAAGTTAAGCAGTACGGGTACCATTAATGTGCGTCCCAATCTCTGGCCGCCAGGTATGACAGTAGGAGCGTTGCTCCTCGGGTATCTCAGCCCGTATTGATGCGTGAGTCGTCGTTTTCGGGAATCCAATGCGTCCAACGCGTCAGTTTCTTCCTGTTGATCTCCATTCCGCTCTTGTCTGTCTGCTCGCCCACGCACTGTCGGGATCTTTGGTTTAGCGTGTCGCGCCGCCGATTCTGGCCCACTACGCCTCGGCGCGACACGCTAACCGCGTCCCAGTCCCCGAGCGTCCACGTCTCGAGCCTTCCCCAGCCTCCCTCCCCGCGAAGCGGAGCGACACGCCATCATCTCGCAAAGCATAGCGTGTCGCCGGGGCCGCCGCCACGACGCGCGAATCAAAGGGTCCTGACCGTATCCTCCTTGACCTGCGCGTGTCTTACCCTAACTGTCGCCCGGCACGTCAGTGGCCCGCTCGCTTGGCACTCGCGTGCCGGAGGGCCAAGGCGCTCACCCTTTCCATGAGCCTCACAGTGGCTGGTTGTCCTTGCCGTCGCGGTTGCCGTCTGATTGGCCTGAGCCAGCTTGCCTCACCACCATCAGTGTGTTTGGCTGTGGGGAAAAAGTGGGCGCGGAGAGGAGTCGGGGCAGCGCAAGTGGGGTCGGACGAAAGGGGGAGGGATATGATGCTGGCCTCGCCCCGCCGCGGGTTTTCTTTTCTCGATGCATTGGCGCCTCTGTCGCCGGGCGGCGCTGGAGAAATCAGCTGCGCGAGCTGCCTCGCTAATCCCCTCTTTATCACCCCCCTTTACCGCCCCCCCGTTTCATCCGACCTGAGCGAGGAGGGCGGGATGGGCTTGCGTGCGGCTGCGCCGTCAGTTGAGGAGCGGGTGCCTATCGGGGCCCCGGGGGCACGCTTCTCACGCTTTGCGTCCAGACGTCGCCGGCGACTCCCGGCGTGATGAAGAGGGAACGGGTTTGGTAAGAAGTACTGCGTCCGCAAGCCAGGGCCCCGTGCGAGAGCCAGCAGGCCGGCTGACCGCAGGCAGCGCACCGCGCCACGGTTGGTCCAGCGCGCAGAGGGCCGCGGCAGACTCGGCCACCCGCAAGAGCCTCGTGAACAGACCTGTCCTCCTTTCTCCACGCCTCCATCTCACCGACCCCCCCGCCCCCAGCCCACAGATCGGGCCGGACGAAGGGCCCCCGGGGGGATAGGGAAAGGGGGGGTTACGAAATCTGCTGCATGCAGCTGATTTCAGCCCCGCCCCACCGAGGGGCCCATTCCTCGATACATGGGCGCCTCCGGCACCGGGAGGCGCCGGGAAGATCAGCTACATGAGCTGATTCTCAGCCCCCCCTTTGCTATCCCCCCCTTTCGCCCGGCCCGAACAGAGGAGTGACGGGGAACACAATGAATCTCCCATTGGATGACTGAGGAACGTGGCCGCGAATGGAGAAAGCGTCAGCACAGCGTGCCGGCTGAAGATAGCTCAGGAAACATAGCCAACATAGCGAGCTGTATCACGACATGCCGCGAAATGTTGAACCGTACGCCCTGACTGACTGTGCACAACATTCTTTGAGCCCGCAGCTCGGGAATCGTGTCGGGCCCCAGAGGCAGACTAGCACGTTCCTCTCTTCAGCCAGTGAGTGCTCGGGGTAGAAATGGCTGAGCCAGCAGGCAGGAAGCAGGGCAGGCAGCGAGGGGGGAGGTGATTAGGGGACGGATGGAAGAGAGACAGGCACCGGTTGCTTTCGAGGGCGCATGCCGTTCCCATCCTCTTGACCCAGCGGCCGGTTGACCTGGCCCCGACTGTGAGTCACAGGGACGCCGCGCCGACGAGGCTTCAAGCCAGGGGCGCCAATGCTCAGTATGACGGCGCGCGAGACTCTAAGGTGCGCGAGTAAGGGATGCCGATTTCTGGTCCACTACGACTCCAGGTTCGGCGGCTTCTGCTGCAAACGGTGTCACCTCACGAGCCACTGGGACGTGCCCGAGCACGGCGCCCAGTGCTACAAGCAGGAGGCCAAGGAAGGCGCTCGGCGCGCCGATCCGCACCCACCGGAGCAGCCCATGGACAGCTCCGCGCTGAAGGGCGGCGCCGCGCGCGGCGGGCCTTCTGGTGCCCCTCTCAGCGCCCCCCTGCAGCGTTCCGCCGACTCCTGGGAGGACTTGATGGGCCTGTTTTCCACCACCACCACCACCATAAGTTGGAGGGGGAGGGGGTCCTCCTCCTCCTCCTCCTCCTCCTCCTCCTCCCTCCTCCTCCTCCTCCTCCTCCTCCTCCTCCCTCCTCCTCCTCCTCTTGCTCCTCCTTCCCCCCTCCAACTTATCGTGGTGGTGGCTGTGGAAGACAGGCCCACCAGGACTGGCGCGGCGGCCGGGCGGGGCGTGCCGCACAGGCCTCGACGTGGGCGCGAGCGCCGCCGCCCAGAGACTACGACGCCCCCGCCGCGGCCCCCGCCGGGCCCACGCCGCCGAGGGCGGCCGCTGAGGCCGCCGCCCTGGCGCCACCGCGCGCGCGCCTAACGCGGGCGGCGCCGCGCGCGCCTGCGGCCGCCACCGCCGCGGGCGCGGCGGGCAGCGCCGCCCCTGGCGGCGTCGGGTGCTGCCAGAAGTGCCGCTGGTCCAGGGTGCCCCCAGGACTTCCAAGGGGGGCCCCCTCGGCCTCCAGAGCATCCCTCACGAGGCCCAGGGGGCCCGAGGGGGCCCCAAGATGACGCGAGAAGCCAGGGGCACCTTGGGCCAGGGGCACCTTTAGCAACCCCCGAGGCGGGGGCGAGGCCCCTGGGGGCTCGGCTGCCTCCGCGCCCAGCGCGGCCGCGGCCCAGGGGAGAGGCGCGGCGCTGGCACCGGAGGTTCGGGGGCCCCGCGGCGGTGCGGTGACCACGCTGGGTCGCGGGAGTCGGTGGGGATCCGGGGGACCGCAGGGTCTTGAGTTACGTCGGGCGCGTCCCTCTATACAGGAGGAGTATTCAACAATAGTATAAAAATGATCTGGGGACGATGTTTGGACCATTTTAGATTTTTTTTGAGCACGTTTTGACAATTCCTCTTTTCCGTCCCAAATCCGCCTGTGGGAGGACATGCCCGACCTAAGTCTTGGGCCAATGGGCCGTTCTCCGAGAGTGTCTCAGGTGTCTGGGGCCTCAATGGCACCAAAGCCGTGCGGTGAAGGACCGAGCGGAGAGGTTATTGGGGATTTCGAGGTCACCGCGCGGTCTGCCACCGAACGGTTTTGGGACACCGTGAGGACTATTAGGAGGACAGGGTCGAGAAGCACGCGAGAGTCTGATGATCGAGCCGACCCTGCAAAACCCTGTGTGCCTTGGTGTCCTGTCTGTCGCGTGCCATGCCCTTTCCGTGTCTGGAGCGCGTTTCGCCCTCGGAAGAGGCTTGTGTCACTCGGGTGTCCTTTGCAATCGGTCCCGACTGTGCCCTTCCCTCGCTTGCGCCCTTCAGGGCCTATTGGGGGGGCTTTTGCCGTCACGGCTGTATCCGCCTCGGGGGGATCCCGGTCAGACACGCATTCCAGGAGAGGTCCTGGCGCCGGGAGCTGTAGTCATCGGTACACCTATTTGTCTTGGCTTCCCCCAACAGGGGGCAGCCGCGGGCGGCAAGTGGAAGTCGAACTACGACCACCTGCCGCCCCCGCCGCCTGATTGCATGTATCCCGCTGCCTGCGGCAAACCCCGCGACCGTGCCAGGGCAACAGCGCAGCAGGGAGGAGGTCGGGTTGAAGACCCACTCGACTTCAACGGCCTGTCTGAACTGGCGCGGATCGTAAGCATCCTCTCCTTGTCCGCAGCCTCGTTACCCTCCTCCCTCGAGCTTCGAGTTGCGGACCCTTAGTTCCCTCTATGGACCATGGAGTTGCGGCCCTCGAGCAGATGGCGTTTGGAGGCGCCACCCCTCCAGAGTGAGATGAGGCCTTAGCAACACCCTGGCAGCCTCCGAAGAAGGGAGGTGAGCCGCCAGGGTGCGTAGCGGGGCTATAGGCTACACCTCCCTGTGATCGGGGGCGAGCCCTTCCCCCAAACATCCCAGCCCGAATCTCCTCTCTTCCTGTGGGCGCGGCAGCGCCTCATGAGTGCGCGGTGCGACTTCCTATTGTCTCGTCGTTCTCTTCTTGCTACGTATTCCTCATGCTCTTGGAGCTCTTTTCTCCGTCATCATCTTTTTCGTCTTCTGTCCTCCCTCCCCACTCCGTGCGCGTGTGGCGGCATGGAGCTTGGGCAGGGCAGGGTCGGGCTCTCGCCGCGCGCGGTTCTATCGACGACGCCCAGGCTGCTTGGTCGTCGGCGCGGCTCGTGCACATGTAGATTCTTTCCAGTTTCGGGCCTCTGGGGGGTCGCTGGGGCGTTTGGGGCTGGTCTTTGGGCATCATGCGGCCAGTCGGGGGGCGGTATGTGGCCATCTTCCAGCCGCGTGCGGTCCGAAAAGGGCGCCAGGGAGCAAAGCCAGGCAGACCAGTTTTCTGACGATGGTCGTTGGTATGGGAAGGGGCGTCCATTACGATACAGCTTGCGCGAATACCAAACACAACCCTAGTTTTGGAGGGATAGTTACTGCAATGCTCTTCGTGTTTAGGCTCTCCTCCTCGGAATGCTCCTTCGTCTTGGGTGTCTCCAGCCCTGGGCACTCGGCGAAGGGTCTCATGTGCTTGACCTGCGTTCTTGTGGCCGTGTTCCCACTGCACCACAGAGGCCCTTCCAGGCAACCCGTGAGCATTCCAGCCCTCCACGGTCGCGCGAGCGGGGCGGCGGACACGCGTGTGGGCTCCCGCACGATGCTGTTCAACATGGTCACCGGGGCGAAGGCCGAGGCCCAGGCGGGGACTCACTCACCGTGCCACCGCCTGGGGGGGGGGCCAGGCCTGCACGGTGCGCCTCCGTGCCCGCCTCCTGCCCGAGGCCACCGCAGACCGATCCCCCCCAGGCGGTGGCCACGGAGACGTCTCCGCCTCGCAGTGGAAGGCGGAGGCGGGGCCCGCCCCCTGGCAGGAGGCCCCGGGCCGCTCCCGGTCCCCGCCCGCCTGCAGGCTGCGCCGCGCGCCCACGGCCGCCGACGGCGAGGCCGCGGAGGTCCCGGCAGCGCCAGAAAGGGCCCTCCTCCTCCTCCTCCTCCTCCTCCTCCTCCTCCTCCTCCTCCTCCTCCTCCCGCTCGGCCGCGCGTGGCCGGGGCCACGGGCCCCAGGATGGCGAGGCAGGGACAGCCTCGCGGCCTCGGCCAGGAGGAGGGCGTGCCCTGGCAGGCCTGGGGCGAGGGCCGGATCGCGCCGGAGCATGCCGGGACGCACTCGGGGGGCTCCAGGGCGCTCTGGAACGGCCGCGGCGCCCGACGCATCCTCCAGACTCGCCAACCCTCAGAGAGACCCGATTCGTCCTAATCCGAATTTGTCCTCATTATGCCTGTTCCTTACACAGTAGTGGTGTATAGATGCCCTCTGCGTTGAGCGGGGTCATTCGGGGGGTCAGCACCCCCACCTTTTGGCACAGGGGGAGGACCTCCTCGGAGCCCCCCGCCCCCCCGCCCCCCCGAGGTCATTCCTCCTCGATCTTCGACTCTGGAAGAGATGGGAGCTTTCTAGTGGTGACCTCCTTGACACCGGCCGACAGGTGTTGATGCGTTTCGCGAGGGGAGCTCGGGTCAAGATCCGCGGATTTGTAGTCAACAGCGACTTCAACGGCTCCGACGGGAAGGTGGTCGAAATCACCCTCGACCGTCGGTACCACGTGTCCCTGCTTGGCAAGCTGCAGGGCATCACTCTGAGGTGGGTGAAGCAGGATAACCTGGAGCACATCAGCGAGGCCCAGGCAGGCAGCAGCTTGCTTGACGGCCTGGTCGTTGGTACTGGCGGTGTGGCCGCCGAGCGGCCGACCTGCGCGGTG